>DVQH01000438.1:0-24297 GCA_018231625.1 Papilio phestus
ACGTCAAACGTCAAACACATTTTCCGCGGTGAACGTATATACACTCGCTAAGTAATTTAACTACTTTATTAGTTTTTCGCTCCTAATTTCTAATTTGATGCTATTCCCAAAATAATTTTTAAACGTGTCAATTTGAAAGTTGAAACATAGCATTTCACTCCGACGTATTGCATTCGCACAACTGTTATTTAATTATTAATAATTATAAATTAAATTTAACATAAGCAGAACAAAAAGGGACTAATTGGTTTAAGTTAGAAAATAAAATATAATAACATAAATTAGAAAATAGTGATAAATTCTAAGCAAGAAGAAAGGTGAAAAGAAAACATTAATATAAAATTAAAGATAGCTTTAATTAATAAAACATGTGTATTAAAGTAAAGATCCGAGTAGATGAAAGAAGAGATGGTGCTGTGGTGGGTGATGTGGGAGGGTGGATGAGATGTGAACTTGACTGGTTAGGCGGTGGTAGCTGGCTGCTCGTCTACCTCCATCTGCCCGGTCGACTCACCATTGGCAGGAGTGGAGGTGTCTCCGTTGTTCACCGGATCGCCAGACTGCTTCGCTGCCTCCTCCGCCTTGCGCTTCTCCTCCGCCAGTTTCTTCTCTTCCTCAAGCTTCTTCTTGGCCTCTTCCGCGGCTTTTCGTCTCTGCTCAAGACGCTTGGCGCGAGCCTTGCGAATCTCCTCGATCATGTCGCGAAGAACAATCATTTCGTCGTTGATGTCTTTGAGCATACATCCCTGAGGTGGGTCTTGGTTCTTCTGTGCCGCCTTCAGCTGGTTGCAGAACCAATCGAGACGACCCTGTTTGGTCACAGCTTCCGCCTTCAACTTCTCCAACTCTTTGGCCTCCTCCTCCTCTGGCTGCTCAAGTACTTTGTGCGCCATTTGAATGCAGTGGCCGAACTGTTCGAGCAACGACGTGCGATTTTCCCACTCCGACTTACGGAACATGACCGAGTTGACATAGGTATGCTCCATTTCTGTCTTCTTATCGTGAAATACCGTCTTGGAGAAATTGCTAAAGTCATCGTACTCATTCTCTTCCAACCAATTCATGTTGGCGCTCATCACATTCTGGAACTTTTCCTTTACATCGTCTGTTAGATAGTCTGAGTAAGTAGGGTTTTCCATTTTCTCGCGCCATTCGTAGATAAACTCCTCAAGCGAGTTGCGCGCGTCCGCCTTTTCCTTCCAGTTCTTATCGGCCAGAATCAAGTTCGACTCAATCTCGATGTACTGGTTAAGCATAGAAGGAGATAACTTGCCGGCCACAAACTCCACATCGATCTTTAGATCTAAGGTAATCAATTTTGCCTTGGTCTTGCGTTTCGGTTCCTTCTCGTTGGATTCATCAGTATCCATCTTCTCAGTCTCGGCGGGATTCGAATTGGTAGCAGTGGCATTGTCGCTTGACTGGTCCATCGGTTCTTCCTTGGTCTCCTCAACCACTTCTTCCATCTTCTCGTACGAGATCGAAGCTGAGGCCACGGTGACCAAACCGTTTTGATCAACCCTCACGCGAAGCTTGATTGGCGAGTTATGGATCATCATCAATTCAGCAGCATTGCTTCCTGGTTGCTCAGTGATGACGTACTGGCCAATCAGTTCCTTAGAATCACCATAAACACTGTCGAAAGACACATAAAGAGGCAATCTCTGTGATGCAAGTGAGATTTGCTTAGTAAACGGAAACTGGTGACCACGTGGAAACAAAGCCTTCACTGGTTTAAATTCGCCACCCTCAACACCATAGCTAGGAAAGAGAAAAGAGTTAGTCGAGAAATTAAACTACAAATAGGCAACATACTTAAAGTCAACTTGATAAGGAAGTGAGTCAATCAGCTGCAATTGTCGAGCCACCTTGGAAGTGGGACTGAGAAAGGCGCATTGGAGAGCGCAACCGTTGGCCACCGCCTCGTCCGCATTGAGCGTGGTCGAAGTTTGCGGCACCTCAAACACCTCTTTGATGAGACTCTTGATGGCTGGAATGCGACTGGTGCCTCCCACGATCTCCGCAGAGTGAATCTGGAATGGACCGTGCTTCTCCGCAAAGTCCTTTTTATACTTCTCCTCTGCACGAAGCTTGGTGTTAACCAGAGCATTGCGGATTCTCTCAAACAAGTGAGAAGAAAGTTCCTCAAACTCTTTCCGGCTCATACTGCTTCTAAAGTCCGATTCACCCTTTAAGCACTCGATACTGATGGGTAGTTGGTTCGTGTTAGCCGACATCATCTTCTTCAGCTTTTCACACTCGGCCAACAAACGTTGTCTGGATCGCTTCGAAAGAGGATCACTCTCTGGGTTTAGCTTATGTTTGTCAATGAAATGATTGGCCAACACCCGATCAAAATCGACACCGCCGACGTTGAGGCTCTCGGCTTCCAGAATGCGTACGATGTTATCCTTGACATGATATAGAACAGCGGCAATCTGAGTGGAAGTTTGACCACAATTGACAAACACCACAATAGTTGGATCTTGTTTCAAGTACATCGACCTATAGAAACCGTAGTAGAGTGCCACAGCGGAGATGTCCGAGATCACTTTGATTGGAGTGAGACCAGCAATGAGGGCTGCATCCATCAAAGCTCGACGCTGTGGATCAGTAAAGTGATACGGACAGTTGATGACAGCATCTGCCGGATTGTTCGCAACTTGTCGAAGTTTGGTGAAAAGCATAGCCAACACCTGACCTGGCGTGAAAACTTTTTCCTCGCCGCCGTGTGTTAATTTAATCACTATATTATCATTAGCATCCGAGCTGAGGGTGAAGAGAAGATTTTGTGTCAAGCCACTGCGTTCAACCTCGCTAAACTTCTTGCCAATGATTGAAGTCAACGCGTAGCAGGTGTTTTTGAGGTTCATCGCATGGCCTTGTTTGGCTTGATAGCCAAGATCTCGAGATCGGTTACCCAATCCAACGTAAGCTGGTGTGGAGCGTTGGGAGAATTCATTGAGTAGAACTTCAATGCCACCACGGCTCACGACGGCAACATAGCAATTTTCAGTGCCGACGTCGATGCCGCACACCGAGGCTGATTTCTCTACCGAGGCCATTATTTGTGAGTACTTGCTAAACACTGAGTCGCGATAAAATGCGAATTCGTTCTCGTTTGAGTCTAGGAATCATTAAAAACCCATTAAGTAATGAGCACACTCAAAAAATATCAAAACTTACCTGAAGAAGTTGGTTCAAGATCAGACTTGTTGCCGGTAATAAATTTATAAGCAGAATTTAAATATCTCTTAATGCGTGAAATGGTGAATGTTCTCCTCTCGACTGCGAAAAATTAATTTATCGAATTAACTTCGATAAATTAATCTTAATCGCGGCCACGCAACTTGAACAAAAGACACAGCAGGAAACTGTGCAACAAAGGATGGAAAGCCTGTGGTACGAAAAAGCAAGAAAGTTTGAGCAAAATGCGAGTCCAAGGGGTGATCGAGGCATGTGTGCAGGTCCTTACCAATAACTACTAACTAGCGCGGGTGTGAGATGAAGCTTATCGCTGGTGATGATGGGACACGAGACGATTAGAGCTTGGGTTAATAATGCTGGTGGTGGGTGGAAGGCGTGTGTGCTTGTGTGCGAGACTATGCGCCAAAAAGCAGAAGTGAAACATGCAGCAAAGTGACGAGAAGTAGACTGCACTCACTGCGACAGAGGTGGCAGAAGTTTCTTGTAAAGCCACTGCCGGTGATGATCGAAGTTTCCAGAAGCCGGTCGGTGTGCCTACCGAGTGAGAGGCGGCACCCAGTGCCTTTGCCAGTGCTTAATCTGGGCGGGACCAGGCAACACGCATGACTCTACACGCCGTCACCGTAACCATCTCCAATGCTCTAGAACTTTCCACTTTGACCTCGAACAAACCAGCTTCTTCTCCAACAACCCTTCACTTCTACACCAACTGTGATCCAAAAATAAAATCTATCTTGGAAGCCACCGTGGCTCACCCAGTAAAATCCGAGCTTTGCTTCGTCATTAACCCTCGATTGCATCATTGCGAAACAAACATTGCGCTGCGGGACATGCTCTGTGAATAGGCCTAATAAAAAGTAACTTCTTCAACTTGAGCTTGGTTTTGTTTCACCTTTCTGGTGGGCGCCACATCTCATTATACTGGCCATCATCTCGCTTGTTTTCCCCGTTCCCGAGCTCACCCCATCTAGTTGCAGGTGATCTCGGCTCTTCAGTCTCGATGTCAATGGGTCACACACATCGCTCGTTGGTGCTATCATTGTATCGTCAACTGTTGAAGGAATCGGCTAAGCTTCCATCGTACAACTTTCGCGAGTATGCACTGAGACGTGCGCGTGATGCCTTTCGGGCCAATGCCACGGTGACCGACTCGACACGTATCAATTCACTGATCGAGGAGGCTCGCACCAATCTCGAGGTAGTCCGGAGACAGGCTATTATCGGCCAACTTTACCCCTCACAGAAGTTGGTGGTCGAATCCAACAAGAAGCTTTAGCATTGGTCCACATGGTGCCCTGGGCCCCATGGTGTTAGCCATCTAACCGTTAGTGTGATAATGTAATCACTCCCAGTTCAGCTCTGCCTGCCCACTTGTCACTCAAACTCAAACCACTCTGGCATTTAATGCCACCGCAGTCTTGATTCTCAAATTCTGGTCAGAATAAAGCTACTCGATTGAATAGTGCCTGTGTGTGGAATGTAATTTGATATTTGTGATCAAGCAATCGAGTGCTGAGTGCTCTTGTCGCAACCAATTTGTGGTTTCAGTCAGGTGGCTGAGCTTACATGTGACTTGGGTAACGCGCTCTGTGTGCGACCCCCTAGAGAGGCACGCGTCAGCATTCTGCAGCTTGCAATTGACAGCGAGGCATTTGGCTATCCGACCTTTAGTAACTGACTTTGTTGTCTAAGACCCTCGGAACCGTGTCTCCACGCCTAGTCACCTCTTGCTGGCCACCATGAACACTTTACTCACGCGCTCTAATGCAGTGTTTGCATTCACCCTCTCCAATCTGGCTGTGTTCACCGCTTTTCTTGTGCTTTCCACTATCACTAAGGTACAAATGAGGACTAATTTATATTTTTATTCTTAAAAAATAATTTTTACTTTTAGGACTACTCATCACTAGTGGACATAAAGATTCAGGCAAGCAACAAGGCGGTGAAGAATGTAGCCGATTACTCGGCGGGTCGCGAGCGCAATGATCTCGGTTTTATCTCATTTGACATGGATGCTGACTTTGGTCGCGTGTTTGACTGGAATGCCAAACAGCTCTTTCTCTACCTCACTGCCGAGTATGAGACCAAGAGCAACTCACTGAGCCAGGTGGTGCTTTGGGATCGCATTCTGCTTCGTCACGACAATCCACGGATCACGTTGCGCAACCAGCACACCAAGTACTACTTCTGGGACGATGGCAACGGTTTGGTGGGCAACAACATTACTCTTACGCTGAGCATGAATGTGATTCCCAACGCGGGCTTTCTCCCGATTCACTCGATCCCGACCTCGGTGCACCGATTCTCATTTCCCGCACAGTACGACTCCAAGTCCCACTAACACCAAAGCTTTGTTCCCACATCATCTCTCCTTTCTCAGTCTCCGAGTTGTATTTCCTTGTTCTTTTTTCTTATATTTTTCTATTTACTTTTATCTTATTAAAGTTCTGATGATGAGAGCGAGGTGCTTCATCGCGTCTTAAGAGCACAATTGGTGGACGGCTGCCAGGTTGCGCTGTACAGTTGAGCTGTGCTTGGAGGACGCGCTATCAGCTGAGCTGTCTCAACCAGCCCGCATGCGCGTCGTCTTTTGTTGTCTTTGCCATCGCGACCCTCACCATAGAGCTGAGATTGTACTCGCCTCACTTCATCTTGCTAGTTTTTTAAATCAGAATCTAGACCCTACGCTAGAACTAGGTGCGACTGGCATTGGTGCTGTGGTGCCTTTGAGTCCCTATCTTGGCTGGCATCATCATCATCAAGAAGAAGAAGAATAGTACACGGTGGTAGTACAGGAGATTGGCAAGGGCATGAATGTTGATGTCATTTGATGAGCAGCTCGTCAGTACACCTCGTCTCGATCTTGTCTGGAGGGGAGAGTGTTGTGTTCAGTCCCTCCATCATGCTCAATACTCAATTCACTCTCCATCAAGCCATTTTGTGATCATAGCTGTTCCATCAACATCTGTTTACCACCTGCCTCACCATGATTCCCCAAACGAGTTCTCAGGACTACCAGGAGATGGACGACCACCTGCCGGATCAGGACGTAGCACGTGACTTCTATGCCAAGTACGATCCAAAGGAGGTGCTCGGCAAGTATGTCACCAGTCACCGTACCATTCATCTTTGCACATCTGTTTATTTTATTATTACCTAATACAGCATTTTTTAGCATCAAACCAAAGTAATAGTACATTAGAGTACATCAGATAAATGCAATTTGATAGTGTGTTAAAAGTGAAGATCAGATGTACCATAATTATATTGATTTATTAATTATAGCCAACTATCTTAGTGGGTAAATGCATTGACTTTGAATCATTGTTTTAAACTTTGCACTACTTCTAAAAAATGTTGGGTTGCAGAGGTGTATCGAGCACGGTGAGGAGATGCATTGAAAAGGAAACGGGACGCGAGTTTGCAGCTAAGATAATCGACGTGAGTGCAGATGCCGAGGATGGAAACGAGTTCACTCTGCTTCACGCGTCTCATCGCGAGATTGCCATTCTCCGGATTGTGGCTGGCCATCCATACATCAGTAAGTCCATTGAATCCCCCAAACTGTGGTCACTATGGTACTGACAATCACTTCCTTGATTTATATTGCTACTTCGCTCTGCACACACAAACTTGTTTACACAGTCAAACTCTACGATGTTTTCGAGTCTTCCACATACATCTTTCTGGTGTTCGAGCTGTGAGTACTCTGTACTATCCCGGATCGACTGCGATCAATCGAATGTGCTTTTTTCGATGTCACGAGCAACATTGTTTACTGTTTAGATGCAAAAATGGTGAACTCTTCGACTATCTTACCAGCGTGGTGACACTATCGGAGAAGCGAACCAAGTAAGGAGCGAGGACGTCCCAGTCTGCGAGGCATCTCTCTTTCTCTTTCTGCCTGGTGCTTATCGAATGTACTTTTGGCTCTATCTCTGTTTAGGATCATCATGAAGCAATTGTTTGAGGCGGTGGACTACATTCACTCGCAGGGAGTGGTGCACCGCGATCTCAAGCCGGAGAATATCCTCCTCGACGACAGCTACAATATAAAAGTGACGGATTTTGGCTTTGCACGCGTCATTGAGCCTAATGAACGCCTCACTGGTTAGTTTGTTTGTTTGGCCTCCGATTCACACACATACACACACTATTGCCATGTGTCGACCTCGAGTTTGGGTTGTCTCAATTCGAATTGTCTCTCTAGATCTGTGCGGTACGCCGGGTTACCTCGCACCCGAGCTTCTACGAGCCTCGATGTACGAAGATGCCGAGGGCTACGGCAAAGAGGTGGACCTCTGGGCGTGTGGGGTCATCATGTACACACTGCTCGTTGGATTTCCCCCTTTCTGGCACCGAAAACAGATGATCATGCTGCGTAACATTATGGAGGGCAAGTACGAGTTCTGCAGTCCCGAGTGGGATGACATTACCGAAGAAGCCAAAGACCTGGTGAGTGTTGAGTGCCATCAATTGTAGTTGAGAATTAATCTAACCAATCAAATTGTAATTGAACTTAGATTCGTAAACTCCTGGTGATCGACCCGATAAAGAGAATTAGCGCCGCTGAGGCTCTGAATCACACCTTCTTCCTGTCAGTGGTAAGCGTGTCGTCAAGCATACCTCGAGTTCCGTCACTGATCCCAGTCTCACCTGGTCTGCCACCACAGAGGACACCGGTGATCAAGTTCAACGCACGCAAAACCTTCCAACTCGCCATCCGATGCGTTCGTGCACTGATTCGCATCAAGAACTACCGATACACGCCCGAAGTGTTGAGTGTCGATATCATTCGTGTTGAGCCATATAAAATCAAAATGCTTAGAAAAGTGAGTCAGCTAGTCAGTGCCAAGATTGTTCTTTCTCTAACCACTAACTTATTGGTCCTCACAGGCAATCGATGGTTGTGCCTTCCGAATCTACCACCACTGGGTAAAGCACGGCGAAGTGCAGAACCGAGCCGCACTCTTTGAAAATAGACCCAAGATCGACGTGAAAGCCGCTTTCAATGACACTGGTGTCAACCACTTTACCTTCTAGGACGGATTCTCACCACTCCACTTCTCATTGAACACCACAAGTCATTAATGATAATAATCATAATCATATTCGATTCATGCAGTGTATACAAACATAAATCTTCACTCGACTTTCTAGGTATTTTTTTGAATTTTCTAAATATTTTCTTATTGTTATTATCTCAATTTTTTCTACATATACTGTTGATATTATATTGTTTTGATGTGTATAATTGCTTTATTCTTATTATTTTTTCTATTATACATTGGCTGTGTTTCATTTTTTGTTTGATCATTCTATTTCTTGTTATCCAACTATCGTGGCCATTAGTGATCTATTATGATGATGATCTATCACAACTATAGATCTATCTATTAAGCTATCTACATTTTTGTGTTATACTTGTTGGCATTCTTTTTTGTAAAATAAATTGTTTTTTAATTTAATATTTTACTAACCTAGTTTATTAATTAGATTGTTTTACTATTTTTTTAAGTATAAAATCGCGGATTAATTAAAATAGTAAGATTTGTTTGTTTTGTACGTGTGTGAGAGATAAATTACGCTATATTTGAGTGAAAAAGATGGCGAGCATTGAGAAGAGCAAAAGCAGCAAAAAGAAAAATAAAACACCTGGAAGTACTTTTGCAATGGACAAGAGTAGTAGTAAAAGTAAGACAAGCCCTGGTGCCGATTTTTCGAAGAATACTAAATACAAGAGTATAAGCAAAATGGATATATTCCGAACTCCGGAAGCAGATTTCTTCAAGAGTAAATCCAAGAGTGTGAACAATCAAAGGGGAAAGTCGGTTTCCTTATCAGTAGACATCAACAAGAGTAGATCCAGTAAGATAAAAGACCTAGCCTCAGGAAGCGCCTATGGAGGTTGCAATAGTACTAATGATAAAGGTAGGAAAAACAAGACACCAACTGCGAGTAAATTCACTTTACCAAGTTCTTCAAGCACCAAAGGAACAAAGGAAAGAAGTACGAAATCAAAGTATAAAACTTCCAGAGAAAGTGAAAGCAAAAAGTCAATTCAACAAACTAAGACTGTGATAATCGCAACTCCTCTTGGACAGTCAAAAGCAACCATGAACGAAGCCAAAGAGAAGAGTAAGAAATCTTCAAAGTACAAAACTTACGGTGAAAGTGGAGCCAAGGAGAAGAGTACTAGTAGCAAGAAGAGTAAAAAGTCAATTCAGCAGACTGTGATAATCCCACCATTAGACAAGTCAATTGAAGCCATGAAAGAGACAAAAGAGACAAGCAAAAAATCATCAAAATACAAAACTTACGGTGAAAGTGGAACCAAGGAGAAGAGTACTAGTAGCAAAAAGTCGATGCAGAAAACCAAAACTGTGGTAATAAACATGCCTCAAGACTCGTTGAAAACAACAACAGACAAAGCTAAGGAAAAGAGTAAAAAATCGCCAAAATACAAGATAAACAGTGAAACCAAAACTATGGAGAAGAGTCCTAATAGCAAAAAGGGCAAACAGTCGATTCAGAAGACTGCGGTTAACTCCGAGGCACCTCAAGAACCGATAAAGATATCAGTTGAGAGTTCGGTGATGAAGAAGAACTTGGAAGGGTCACCGAGTAGCTCAATGTCGCAAAGTATGGGTGAACCAAAACGAGTGCCACCCGAGTCAGTGTTGGTGATAGAATCAAAGCCACTAAGCAAACCCGATTGGCTCAAAAAACCAAACCGAACCATGATCAGTGTGTTCAAATACTTACTACTGCTCTTCACCATCCTACTCATTCTCACCACCACGGTGCTTTTCGTTAAGTGCTTCATCTTCCTGCATCGTGTCAACCATCACCCAGACGAGAACATCCAAAATCTCGACAATGAATCAGAAGAGCAGAGGGAAAGTAAGTTTTGATGATGCAGGGGTGAATCACGAAACTATCGATTCACTATCGATACCACTTTTAATTCGAAACCAAAATTTCAAAAAAAAATAATTGATTGTCACTTTTTAGTCACTAACAGTTTAGTGGATTAACTATAGTTATAAAAAATTGTCTTTTTTATTCGAGACTTTTAACTAACATTCTCAACTAAGTTGTCGGAAAGTAAACATACAAGAATGATACCAGTTGTTTTTACTCTGTTATCCAAACATTTTGTATCTCTATTATCTGGAAGGTTAAGCTGGATTGATTGGGTTTTATTAATATGTTTATTAGTGTTTCTATAAATTAGTTATTTTTTAAATCAAGCTAAGGTTACTGATAAATTTTTCTCAATTAGACTGACAAAAATGTTTTGGCCAAATTAATTTCAGGAATGTACGTAACAGTGGAAGTGATTTTTCTATTCATCGAGTTTCTCTACTACGACTACGGACTGTACGAGATCTACTTTGACATGTTCGACTCGATTCTCTGCTTCGGTGTCTCGGTTCTGGCACTCACACTGATTCGCATAATTGTGGCCGTTGTCTTTCACGGCTCGATCACTGTGCTCTGCATTGAAGCTTTCTACGCAATACTCGTCATTGTCTACGGCTGGGTTGGTAACCGTCGGCTCTGATTTTCATTGAATTAATAATAAGTCAATAATGAGATAATTAAATTTGATTCAACTACTTTAAATTTGTATTCGACATATAACAGTATTTTACTATGCTACTTGCTGTTGATAGTTTTTTATTGTTGAGTAGTAAAAGTGATTCAAGATGGAGACCGAATTGAAGCAAGATGGTGAATTGTGCCAAAGAAAAAGAAAACGAGTGCTGGCCAGTTTCCACTGTCTCAGCGTATTTCGCTTCATGCTCATCTGCTACACCACACTTCTCATCATTACAGGAGTTATGGTGTATCACAATTGTGCCACACATCTTTTCAATTCCAATTTACACCAAGAAACAGAGCACATGAGTAAGTAGTGCATTCAAACTGAATTCCGAATCCCACTAATCATTTTTGCTAGTGATGTTTTACTTCTTGGAGTTTTTCTTTCTAATGATCAACCTCGTCTGCTACTGCTTTGGTCTCTACATTCTGCTTTACGATGTGACCAACTCGTTTCTGTGCTATGCCATCATGATCATTCTGCTTACCTTTCTCCGACTAGTCATCTCGGTTGTGTATCACGGCGAAATTGTTGCACTCTGTTTTGAAACTATCTACTCTATTCTGGTGCTTATATATCGCTGTCTCTATGGTCACCTTTTTTTGTCCGAAGGCTAACTCTTATTAAAAATGAGTAATAAACAGCATTAAAACCATTTGACTTAGATTGCAAGTTATAAACAATACAAAATTTTAATTTATATATTGAACAATATATTCAGTTAATTATGTAAGTCAATTAAGCATGTTTTGGCAGTTTTGGAAACAGAACAAAAAACATGATGTAGGTTAGGTTAAGCCCATTAACCCAGTTGTTTGCACGATGGCTAATCAGGGTGAGTCAGTGAGGCCAATTAGGCCATTTAGTTAGAATGGCGCACGCGTGGTCACCCTACAGACTACAACTGATTATGCATTCGAAGCTGTTTCTGACCCACTCACTCGAAAGGGTCCTGTGTGTGTGTGTAGACGAGGCAGCTTCTATTTTTTCTAATTTGTAAAGACTTGTAAAACGAATACAATAGAGCATGATTTAATTTTAAACGACTCTGGGTTAGGAAAAATCGTTTTCTGCATTTACATTCTCTAAAAAAATTGATTTGAATAGCCTGAAAATAAGAATTTGAGAAAATATCTTTTAAGCATTGTAATCATTATGATCTAAGACCATGTTTTACTTATTTGGAATTGAAGCAACTAACTGACTTTACAAAATCGAGGTCGTCTAGTGAGGACACAGGTGACGAGAGGATCTAAAGTAGCTCAGTGGGTCTCACTCGGGCTCGGTGATATGTGGGCAAAATAGTATTGAGTGTGGACCGATCAGGACACCAGTGGGCAGTGTGGTAATTTATGGTCTCACTGGATAGCAATGGCCTGCCACGGTCACGTAACCATCGAGTGCCATCTCATCGTTACGGTGGCTACCTGACGGCTCTAGTTTAGCTTATGGCATACTGCAGCCAATGCTTGCCCCCGACGTGCCACTGCCGTGCACTGCATTGCCTACCCCAGACACTCATCAACGTCACAGCACACAAGCCAGTCTGTGGGATGATGAACACAAGTCAAGTGTGTCGGTGTGTGTAAGCAATTTTAAACTCTAATGGTTCCGGGTTATTGCTCTTCTGCTTTTTCTTTTCGTGCTAAATTACTCGAATTTAAAACATGATTCACTTTTTATTAGTTAAGACAATTCCGACAAGGACAAACATATACACACATATACACCAAGTGGTCAGTGTCAATAAGCCAATGGCGTATCCCCACTGGTTTCCAAATCACAAGTCATACATACAAACAAACTGACTACATTAGCCCACTTTGTTAAAGGGAGAAAGGAAAGTTCGAGTCCTATTTATTATTATCACACACACAAAGCGCGTTCGAGTGGTAATGGTTGTCTCCATTGCACTGAAAGGAGATAATCGTGAAGCTGACCAGGTCGCATGATTCAGCAATGGCACAGTTGCCCAGTGGCCGCGCAGTGATAATCCATTAGCACGATTGCTCGGGACGTGCAGTACCATCCGGCATTGAAGAGGACCGCGGCCACCACCACCAGTAACACTAGCAGTAACACCATCGTCCTCGTCATCAGATATTCATTGCACTCTGCATTGGTCAGTGGTGGACTGTGCCGTGGTAGGTGGCGTGTAATTAATATCCATCGCTACCAGTCTTCACATGGAGACAAGCAAACTATATGAGCAGAACATACCTCTGCCTCGCGGCTTGTCCCTGTTTCATTTGGTGCTGAGGGGTGACCAGTTATGGCTTTATAACCGGTCGCTCTCCGATCACGGCTGGCCAGATTTGGTGTGCCATCACCCTCACTGTCACCTTCATTTTGACCATTCGGACACTAGTCATCGAATTGGTTAGCATTACAACTTCCTAATTCCATCTCATACAATTCGATCAATTGAGTTTCCGTTGTTGGATTCGACGCGCTCAGCCTCGCACTGAGTGAGTCGATTGACAAATGCAAATTGACTCTTGAATGACAATTAGGCTGCAGCGGAGTGTGAGTGAGACCAATCGAGTGAACGTCTGCTTTGTGGAGTGGTGTGCACGCGAGTGTCGAAATCAGTCGAGTTGAGGCACCATCACGATGGCGGCAGTGCAATCGTCACAGACCGCAAACGAGCCGGACAGCACTATTCAGTATCACCCACCCACCAGCAACCTTAACCAGCAGGCCTTTGTCAAGTCGGAAGTTGACTTTCAGCGTCTGGTAAGTTTTGCTGTCTAGATGTAACCTTATGCACACATCGGAAGTGGAAACATGCAAATTCACTTACCCCTCTTGTTTTGGCTACACTTCCGGTAACTTTTAAGATTAACGGCGACGCAGATCGACTCGTGTCGCGTGCTTCCAACCTTCTTCACAATAAGTCATTCACCGATGTCACCTTTATTGTGGGACCTCCTAATCACTCGAAGAAGTATGTCGGCCATCGGGTACTGCTCGCCATGACATCACCTGGTAATCCCCAACACGCAAACTAGATCAACTTGAATACTAATAAAAACAACTAAGTCTTTGAGGCTATGTTCTACGGAGATATGGCAGACAAAAGCAAAGTGATTCGCATTCCAGACATTGCACCGATCGGCTTTGAAAATCTACTTCGATATGCTTATACCGGTTGGTTACAAACAATGATAACAATTGACAACTTTAATAAGCTAACATTGTACAGATTCGTTAAATCTAAACTCGGTTGACGACGCTATGTTGACGGCCTATGCAGCAAAGAAGTATCTTCTACCCCATTTACTTCGGTAAGTTCTCACATTAACTTACTATTGAGATGTTATTGACCGTTAATTTTGTTGGCGGTAAAGTGAGTGTCTCACCTATATCGAGAAGAACATTACGCCGTCAAGTGCGTGTGCAGTGTACGAGTTTGCTTCGGCACTCAACTCGCAACAGTTGATTTTCCAAGCAATCAACACTATCGATCGTCAAACGTATCATGTCATTACGCACAAATCTTTTAAGTAAGCGCAAAATTGTCAGCCTCACTTTTAGTTATTCACACCTTTTGGAAATATAGCAACATTCAACTTCCAACGCTTGAGTTCATTGTGCACCGACGTTATCTCAATCTTTATTCGGAATTCTCGTTGCTTAACGCGGTGGTACAATGGGCACAGCATGAGTGTAAACGTCTTTCTAAACCAGTCAACGATTGGTCGGTGGTGAGGAATATTCTCAATGACAGGTAACATTGGCATGATTGGATGTGTTCAATTTGACCTATCTGAATTGTATGTAGTTCAGTGCTCAAAAACATTCGATTCCTGACAATGAGTGCAGAGGAATTTGCTCGCGTCGTCTCGCAAACCTCAATTACCCCGCCCGGTGGAGAGGACTGCAACGGTGATACCGGATCGGGCAAGATTCCTCCTGACTCAGCAAGCACCATTCCGTCTTTCCTCACCAAGAACGAGCAAATTGCTATTTTTATGAATCTAGCCATTCCAGGCATTATGTCGGTTCCGAGATGTTTGAGC
This sequence comes from Papilio phestus, assembly GCA_018231625.1. Taxonomy (NCBI): domain Eukaryota; kingdom Metazoa; phylum Arthropoda; class Insecta; order Lepidoptera; family Papilionidae; genus Papilio; species Papilio phestus. Next base: position 14,839 of record DVQH01000438.1, read on the forward strand.
CAGGAGACCACACCTCGCTGCGCACCTCGTGAGTCATTTCAAAATTTACTTCGATTAAGCTGACTTGCATTTATTCATTTCTTTAGCCGAGTATTTTACTGTTCGACGCTACAAACCTGTGACTTATGCCACAACTACCACACTGGCTCAAGCATCTTCAGGTGCCACTGCTGCTAACAACAAGCCAGTCAAGTCGGTCTGTTCCAAGTTTCACGTAAACAACAGTGATCTTTTTATTGTGGGAGCCTCTATTCCCATTCGTCTCGATCCTGGGTAAGTGTTTAATAATGTTTTTAAATTAAACCTTACTTTCACACACATTATTTGTACATCACAGCTACTACTCGGTGAGAACTCCTAAATTGGACTGTCAGCTCAAATTTACCTCCAAGCTCAACGTTCCCGATGGACAAGCAGTGGGTCGTCAAGGCGATGAACACTCCGTCATTTTGGTAAGCCTCTAATGATTTATAGCTCATTTTAACCCCCCTAACAACATACAGGACACAATTGACGAGTCACTATCGTTTGTGATCTCAAAAGACAAGGACTGTCATGTGAAGTTGAAGAAACCGTTACACGTGAAAAAGGGTAACATCAACGAGTTGTTGCTCACCTTTCAGTCAACCGCACTCACTGACGACATTGTCGTCATTAAAGGTATTATACTGGGCTTAATCTCTTAATCCATACTTATTTCTTTTTGTTAACTACCTCATTTGTAAGGCCATCGCAACAAGACTCCACAAATGGAGATTGTGGATGGTGAGGCCATCAGCTGGGTGTTCTACAAAACCAGCACAGTGGAATTCAACGAACTCTACTACTATTACTAACTTAGTACTAAAGCACACAATTTTCTCTATCTTACCCTCTAGCAGTAGAATTATTTTTCTTATTTTATCTTATGCTTTATGAATGTATGTTGTCTGTTTGTTGATGTTGAGCCGTGGCACTCTTGTGCTTAAGCGACACTAGATTTAACCCTAATTGAGTTACATCACGCGCTACCTTGCGGCTATGCCGTGTGTTTGTCGTCAAGTGAATCGTGTGATTATCCACCTCTTCCCTCTTATTCTCTTGATATGTTATAAGATTTTTGGCAAATTTTTTCCTCTCAACTTTATACTCGTTTTATGTTTTGTTGTTTTTTGACTGTTTTTCTGTGTTATCTCGTATTCTTTTTATTATCTTCAATCTGCTCTTTTTTGGTTGGCTGGACAAGCCCGGTGGTATTCCAACAGTGCCAGAAGCCAAGTCTCTCTTTCCTTGCTCACCTCACCCATTTTTATATTTTATCTATGATTGAGTTTTTCTTCACCTCCTCTCTCTTTGGTTCGCTTTGCTGCAGCACTAGTCGGTGTAGTGTAGATGACCCACCCGAATCGATATTGGCACCGCACACTCAAGCCGAGAGCTCGTCACCACCACAATCCTTCAGTGAGTCTCCACCTAGTGCGACACACCATTAGAGAAACACACCGATCAACCAATGATTACCACTGATGATGATTATTATTATTTTATTTGTCACTTTCTATTTATACACCCACCCAAACCCGAACCCACATCAAAACGAAACGGTGGAAAAATAAATCTATGACGAGCCCGATAAAATTCTGTGAATGAAATAATAAAAAACACTTTATTTATCGAAGAAAACATTGTTGTATTTTATTATTCTCTTATTATTATTATTATTATTACCAATTAATTAATTAATTAATTTAGTATCAATAGATAATAATAATAATAATCAACAATGATTGATGAATAAGTATGTGTGTGTGTAGAAAAGAGCTAGAATAAAAGAACATAAGCAATAATAACAACAATAAGGACTAGTGAGGGTTGGTGCGAGGGGGTAGTAAATGCGCACAAGGTCACTGTTGGTGGTGGTGATGCTCGGACTGAGGTGGAGAACGAAGAAAGTCGTCGGCGAGAATGCGCCAGAATATCACAACACTGATGAGGATAATGGCCACTATTGGGAGGAGGAGTGGCATTAAAAGACTCAATGGCATGTCACGCACCTCTTGCGAGACATCTACCAGAATCCAGTAAAGTGGGATAAAGCGAAATAAAATCACGGACCCTGTCGGCAAAGATGACTTATAGTAGGAAACCATTAGTTGGCATTTGAAAACTTACCGAGGGCACTGGCACTATTGACTTTGTAGACAAGCAACGCTCGTCGACTGGTGACAAAGTGCGACAGTTCCATCAACGATCGCAAGTGAATGAACACGTTGTTGAGCTCTATCACTAAGCCGAAAGCACAGTAAGGCATGAACTGACTCAGAAGTGGCACTTCGAATAGGGTCAGTGCTAGTGTGGCTGTGGTGATCACGTGGTGCACGATTATCTCTACTCGACCAGGATAGTGGCCTAACTTAGACCACGATAGCAAGGTATCATAGAGGAAGTAGCCAATGGAAAAACATAGCAGCAATCGAGGCCAAAGAGAGGCACCGATGGCGGATAGGGCTGAGGAAGGTGTGTCACTGATGGCGTAATCCAAGGTGCTGGGTGACAATCAACTACTAATTACGATCATTTGGGTACATATTGTACACTTACAGATACAAGGCACTGAGACCAGAGATGGTCGAGTGAAGCAGTGAAACGATGATATTGCGCCACTTCCACTCGGCATAACCAGCCAAGGGCCACCGAGGTCGTAACCATTGGGGAAAAGACGAATTGAGCAGGGCACAGGCCAAGGCGACAAGGCACACCATGACGAGCTCGAGTAGTACCGCCATTGCGGCCACCACTACTGCTCGAAGATCACTGGTTAGATCACATGCTAAGACTGAGCAAGACGCTCCGAAGCGATTAGTTGGTAGAGCGCGCCATGCTCCTGCAAGCTGGCCCAGTGGGCCCGGTGGACCGGCGGTGGTCGGTGCACCGATGGGTCGATTAGTCAGCCGGCACAGTGGCACACTGAGTGGCGTATATAGTGTGTGCCGCGCCGGTGTTCCCACCGCCGACCACCGAGGATCATTGGCAATAGCCTGCCAGACATACCTGGTTAGCGATGATTTTCAGTTGTTTTGCTTCTAAACGAGGAGTGCATCAATTCAATTGTCTGCCAGTAGTCTAAATACAAACGATGAGCCGCCTACCAGATTTGAAGAGCGGAGGCGCGCTAGGCCAGACACACCAAGACACCCACTTTGTCGGTGTGACCTAATGTGGTCCGGTGACAGCGGTGTGGTGGGAGAGCGTGTGGCACGATCAATCACACGGACAAACGGGTGGCGGAAGAGGACACACCAAGTCTCCCCCTGTGACAGTGACGAGGCCGGCCAAACGGGCGCCACCGAAATGACGATGCACTTCGCAGCGCCCACACCAACACACTCCCAAACTCCACCGACCGTCTCTGGCCAATCAGACCATCAATACTTCTCAACAATTGCATACTAGCACACAAGTTTTTAAGAATTTCCTGCAGGTATTTCGATTGGTGAAAAGTGTTGGAGTGTGTTCTAAAGCTAGGATCACCTGTGCAAGTGGTATCGAAGCAGTGCGAACACTAAGCACAGTGTTGTGCACTCGACACTCTGGCTCGATCACGGTAACCTAGGCAAAGGCGCCCACCACTCGGTGCCCGGTCCTCCTGTTGTGCTTCAATACCAGTCTTCCCTCTCTCCCTCTTCTCGCAGCTCTCATTCTCCGCTAATACTAGAGGGGAAGAGATAATAACATAATAATAAAAAATAATCACAAACAACAAAAAAAGAGAGACAAAGAAGACACTGGCCGCAGCATTATCAATGATCGCCTACCAGTGTGCCACTATCGCCACCAAACCACGAGTACTATGCGCAATAGCATCGTACCCAACACTCGAACCTTTTCAAGTTTCTTTCCTCTGTTTACATATCACAACTATACTTCACCACCAAGATGGTGATAGCGACCTTTCGATTGCTTTTTTCCTCATTCAATGAGGCTCTTTGCGTGCCTTACTTTAACACTAACGAGGGGCATATGTTGAACATCAACTTGAAATTCTGAATACAAAAAGGAGAGAGAGAGAGAGAGTGATAGAGAGATACAGAAGAGATAACACGAATCGTGGAGATAGTAATTTGTAAATGTGTACCAATTACGTCCATGTTGATTGACGATAATTATGATTGAGTATTTTTCATGAAATTACTTCATAATCATATAATTTTGTTGTTGCTATTATTATTATTAGTATTAGTATTTGCGTTGACAAAATTACACAAATATAGACACGTAAGCACATGCACAATAAGCTAATTAATCCAATGGAATTTTGAGGAAAGAGAAAAGAGGGTAATAAATAGTGGTGGTTCCACTGGGACGATTCTTGCAAAATACACTATCGCACATAGCAACTGAATGAAATTGGAACGACATCAACCACAGAAGTGTCTCCAATTAGCTAACAAACCTATTAAGAATTTATTTATTTTGAATGAATAGATGGAAAATAACCTGCATAAGCAATTACTGGATTAAGGAAAAACAATGGAATTTGTTCATTAGGAAATTAATTAATGAATTGGAAAAAATGTATTATAATTTTAAAAAATTTTAAAAATTAATTTATTTTTTAAAATAATTAAATATTGTGAAATTTTATTTTTAAATAATATCTAGTGCAAACAATTTTTAGGATTTTCTTTTTTATATAAAACAAGAGGAAAACGTACATTTGTTTTAGAACTTATTGTTTCTATTAGAACAAAATGGAGTCTATTGAATTTTCGTGTTAAGTTGAAAGATTGCTTGCAAAGCACTTGTTTTGTTGACACATGCTTATACACACTCGATCGACACCATTATCTTCTTCTTCTTCTTATGGATACAGCCCATACAGTACGGCTTGTCGTCACACACACATATACACATTGAGTTGACAATGTTTATCTACTTAAAAAAGTTTGTTTTTGATTATAGTTGCCGTATTCCACTTTATTTTTTTAAGACAGATCAAGTGATTGATTGCACCTTGCTAGAGATGGAGCTGTGGTGGGCACATCAAATTCAAACTGATTCTCACTGTCCGGTGGTGATTCATTGATGCGAGAGATGGCGCGATAGGTCACAACAAATCATAAAAACATGTCTGAATACCGCTGTGAGAGAGAGAGAGAGAGAGAGTGGATGGCTGTCTAGCTGGAGTCTGCCAAGCGCGCTTTGAGTGTGTATGGAGCAAGCCACAACAACAACAGTGAGAGAGAGAGAGAGAGAAACAAGCCCTCCACACCATCACCAGGCACATGCACGAGAGCCGTGGCATTGCCCTGCAAGGGTTTTTATCATCATTTGAAGACAACAAACTACCTTGTTCAAAATAATGCTCAACTTACTTCAGTGATTTGACCCAACTTTACATTTTCTAGTCTCTGTTTTGCCAGGTGATTTTGGTGGCGGCGCGCCACTACTCACTCTCATCTAACATAAACATTCACTACTCACACTCAACTATGCGGATCATCAAGCCAAACTGGGTGAAGCATGAACATAAAGGTTGTTTTTTCCTATATAAACTTGAAACAGTTTTTTATTCTCATGTAATTCTTTGCTCACTAGGCACCAATCTATCGATTTTCGCGATTGACATCCATCCCGATGGGAGTAGGTTTGCCACCGGCGGCCAGGGAAATGACTGTGGCCGCGTGGCCATCTGGAGCATGTCGGCCCTCAGCTCAACCAAGGCTGAAAGTGACTCGTCTATTCCCAAACTCCTGTGCCAACTGGACAATCATTTGCAATGTGTCAACACGGTGCGGTGGTCACACTCAGGCCAGTATCTCGCCTCTGCCGGCGACGACAAGTTGATCATGATTTGGACTCTCGGCGGACGGTACGGCCAGTCGGAACAGTACCGGACAGTGACCACCCTCCGCAGCCACAGTGGTGATATCCTCGATGTCAGCTGGTCTTTCGACGACCAGTTGCTCGCTTCGTGCAGTGTCGATAACATGATTGTGGTATGGAACACGCAACGCTGGCCAGAAATTGCTACCATTCTTAAGGGCCACTCGGGCTTAGTCAAAGGTGTCACCTGGGATCCGATTGGCAAGTACCTCGCCTCACAGTCGGACGACAAGACACTGCGCATCTGGCGCATCAGTGACTGGTCCGAAGAGGTGGTCATCAAAGAGCCGTTCGAGCAGTGTGGAGGCACCACTCATGTTCTGAGGCTCTCATGGTCGCCCGACGGACAGTTTCTGGTGTCGGCACAAGCTATGAACAACTGTGGCTCGGTGGCCAAGATCATCGAACGACACGACTGGTCCTCGGAACGTGACTTTGTTGGTCACCGCAAAGCTATTCCTTGTGTGCGTTTCAACCCAAACATATTCAAATATTTTGTTCCCAGCAAGAAGAAAACGTCAGACGAGAGTGGTGCCACGCCCATTGAAGAATCCAAATTTCGACCACAAAGCTTGATTGCGGTCGGTTCGCGTGACCGATCTATCTCAATCTGGACTACGGCCAAAACCCGACCGATCCTCGTGGTGAGCGACATCTTTCAGAACTCAGTGCTTGACTTATCGTGGTCGCGTAGCGGCTATCAGCTGTTGGCTTGTTCCTCCGATGGTACCGTCATCTATTTAGAGTTCTCTGAAAAAGAGTTAGGCCTCATGTACAGCGAGGAAGAGCGTTTTCAATACCTGCAGCAACTTTACGGCAACAGTTTTTCATCTACCAATAAGAATTCTAACCTCAACCGACTAATTGAAGACATTGACATACTGGTTTTGCAGAAGCAAACCACCAACGGCGTGGACGAGACTCACCAAGGTGTGGCGAGTACTGCTGTAACAGGTCAGGTCCCGAGTGCGCCAGGTGTCAGCGAGAAGAGTGGTGATCTGAGTCAACCCTCTATAAAAGGAAGTGGCAGTGCGTCGTCACAGTCTCCCAAAAGTAACCAGTCACGACTTGCTAAAGGACCCACTGATAAGCAGATTGAGATCAGATCAGCTGACGGACGGCGACGCATCATTCCACTGTTCATCCCACCCAGCAGTGGTGGCGCTGAGCAGGCTTTGGGGACAAACCAAAACTCAATGCCCGGGGCTGACTCGAGCTCTACTTCGGCCACTGGTTCTAAGCCACCAATTTCCTTTAGCTCTTCCAGTGAGTCAAAGAGCAAAATTGTGATTGAGACACGTGACGAGTCTAATCCCGGCAATCCCTCAATATTCAACAACTCAATACCCAATGGCCAAGTAAGCACTCCAGTCAAAAGTGAAAAAGAAGATAATAAGGTTAATGATGTCAATATGGTCCCGACCACGGCACAAGACACGGTCAATGTTGTGAGCAACCACAACCATACAGTCAATGAGTCGAAACCAAAAATTGAAGGCAAAGATGGAGATAAACAAAAACCACCGACTGTCAATGGTACGAACGGCAACAGTAAATCATCAGATGATTCATCTGATGAGGATATTATCAGGCGGCCAGCAAAGCGGAAAAACACTTCAGATAGTTTTTTACAGGATAAACCAGTGAAACGTAAACCAGGTCGACCACCAGGTTCGGGAACCAAACAAAACCAAGAGCCAAAGGTACAAACTGTTTCTGAAGTTTTGGTGAAACCTTCATCATCGGTTTCAAATGTGTTGACAAATGGCACTAATGGTGACAAACCTCAAATAAGCTCAACCAGCCACTCTGCTCACAAAGTACCACCAACCATTCAATCTAGCCAACCTTCTCAACTCGTATTCCCACCGCTCAAACTAGGCAAGCAAAATAATCTCAGTGTTAAACTATTTATCGGATCTGAGGATAACAAAACCTACAGTGAGTATTTTGTTCTATCATATGGTCTTTGATCAAGTGGAATTAATTGTTGAATACTCCTCTAGCTGCCAGCATAGAGTACCCCTTGTCCTCTAGTGGCATGTGCAAGTTTAATCTACTTGCCGATGGTGAGCTCTCTTGGAACACGTTGATCTCACATACAATCCAAGCAGTGTCGGCAAACGATGAGATTGTGGTTTGCGTCTGTGATGATCTGACCTTAACGGTGTTTGAGACTCGTTCTGGTCGGCGAATCTACCTACCGATTCTTCTCGAGTCACCGGTTTCACGCATGGCTTGCTGTAATCGATCCCAACTTCTCGTGATCACCTGCAATGCTCGTATATGGTTGTGGGATGTCGCTACCTCTAAAGTGAGCGTTTCTTTGATTGTTGTGTTTTGATTAATCTTACCTGGGATGTGTTTTTCCAGGTTCTGGTCAAAGGTGAATCACTAGCTCCGTTGCTGAGTGACCCGCGCACTTCGCAGCAACTTTCAATTCTGAGTGCCTCGGTGACCTCGTCGAGCAAACCTCTGGTGACTATCTCGAATGGACGCAGTTACATCTTTGACTCTGACCTCACCTCGTGGTGTCTCCTCACCGACCTCAATGACCCGCTCAATGCTTGCACCGACCTGAAGCCATGTGCTCTCAGCTCGGTGAGAAGTCTTTCCACCTTCCGCAAACTGCCAAGGTACTTGTGTTTATCTGCTTTTAGCTTTCTTATTCTAACTGTTGATGTTGAATTATTGCAGTCGGTCATTGTTGAACTTTTTCTCTTCGAACACTCCGCTCGCGCAGCATGGCTTGATCAGCTTCATCGAGCAGCAAATCGAGGTGGCTCGCATGTTGGCCTCATCAAAAGACTACCGTTACTGGACACTGACACTTGCGCAGAATCTTGTTTCGTTACACTCAGCCGGATTCAACACGGATAACATCGAGTCTAGACTGCGCAATCTGTGCCAGTTTCTTCTTGGCAGTCGATTTCCCAAATTTCCCAGGCCAAGTAATGATTCTCCACCTACGAGTGCGACATCACGGCAATCAAGTTCGAATGATAAGATCTTAGGAATCGATCGGCACGAGCTTCTCAGAGAAGTACTCTCGGTGCTCACCTCCAATCTCGCTCTTCAACGGCTTTGTCTCGAGTTCAAGGATCAGTTGGACATGGTCACCACCGGTGGGTCACTTTCCACCATCTCCAAGGCGTCTGCCATGCCGAGCAACGATCCAAGTTTACCCAACTGTGATCGGTGACATCTCTTTCCTTTGGCTCCCCCTCTTTCCTTCTCATTCACTATCTTCCTTGAAAGAGTTTTTAAAGCTTTTTAAACATTTATATATTTACACAAATCATTTGTGTCATATATAATTCTACTCATCATTGTTTACTCTTTTTTTGTTTTTGTTGTTATTTGTTGAACTCTCATGTCAAAGTTGAACTCATGCAACGTGCTCATACATTTACTTGCTGTACATATATAGAAAAACTTGAATATATTATCAAGTCGTGTATATTATTACGATTATGCTCTTTGTTAAAATATAAATTGCCGCTTTTATTTATTTATTTTATTAAATTGAAAATAATACCTGTGAGGGAGTGACACTTGTTATGTACGACTCTCCGGCCAAAACGACCGGCTCAT
>DVQH01000439.1:0-24252 GCA_018231625.1 Papilio phestus
AACAGCTTAGCTATGTAGCGTGCTTAGCAGTTCGACCAGCGTGTTAACTCTCACAGTGCTTTGGGTGCATTTCACATATGACATTTGAAACTATTGGAGAGCGAAAGTATGAGGGAATACTGTATCATGAATTGTGGAATAATCCATGAAACAATTTTAGCTTTAAAATTCATTTTTTTGTATGCCAACCCGATTTTCAAATAACTAATTTTATTTTTTTCGTAACGCATTAACTATTTTATAATAATAAAACAAACTTTTATTACACAAAGAAGGATGTACAGTGATTATATTTTGAGTTGTATAAGTTATAATATATATGTTTTGAAAACAAAGGATATATATAATATAATAATGATAATATTTTGTTTGTAAATTAAAATATTTTGTTTCTTCATTAAACGATTGCAAAGGGAGGAAGAAATCAAGAAAGAAGAAAAGAAAAAGAAGAGAAAAAGGGTTTAAAATCATATAAACAAGTAGAAGAAATGAATGAAACGTTTTTTTCGGATTAATAATAATAAAATAAAATGTGTCGCTGCTTTGAAGAAGGTGTGTCCAGATGGATTGCTGCGTTTAGACAAACACAAGTATTGGTTTTTAGTTGCTACCACTGCTGCTGCTGGCTGGTGGTGATGAGGATGATGAGTTGGGTATGGCTGAAGAAGAAGACGAAGAAGAAGTGGTGGTGGTAGTGGGTGTGGAGGGGAGTTTGAGTGCGTCCTGAAGGAAGGAGGTCGGGTCGGAGATGGCACCCGAGCCACGCATCAGGTCCGCGGCATCACAGTACTCGTCGAACGAGCTTGACGGCAGGAGATCATTCTCGAACGTGTCCAACATCTTGTCGGCACACTCCATCATCGTCTGGTCGTTGTGCCGGATAAAGTGTTCCAACGCCTTCGACCAATCTTGGTCTTGCTTTATCTCCACATTCTACAATATAAAAAAACAATTCGCTTAGTTAGCAAAAGACAGATATTTCCTTTATATTAATGAAAAAGTATGATCGTCTTAACTAAAAAGTTATAATCGAATCGGATAAGAATTCGTTCATGCGCAGTAAGATTCGAATTCTTAACTGATTCGATTCTAACTTTTTGTGTTAACAATTCAATTCTAGTTAACATCAATGCCAATGCGTCACAACAAATTCTGATTTTTTGATCACATTCGAATTCATCACCGATTCGAATCTAACTTTTACACTGTTGTGATTCGAATTTTATTCCTATTCGTTTCGAATGTTGTGTATAACTCTTCGGATTCTCACTCAATTCGATTCGAATTTTTTTGCCCTCTTGTGTAAATATATTAATGCTAGGCTCAAAACCTACCTTAAACATAACGGTATAGAAGAGGTTGATAAGTGAGAAAAACATCAACGCTGGCTTGATGGTGCCGTAAGTAATCTCACTAGCGGCAATTATCTCCGGTTTGCGTTTATCCGCCGACTGACTTCGCACATGACTACAGAAGATTAGCCGTTTAAGAATGTAGAATCGGTGAGTGTTCCAGAATTCTTGCGGTTGAAGAAGGAGAACCATGATGGTGTGCATGAAGGGTGAGTCTGCTTGGAAGCAATTCTCGATCCACTTGGTGCCCGGTTGTTTGATGAAGCTCTCCTCGAGATTGGTACGTTCCCGTTCGGTCACCTTGGTGGTGTTCATCACGTAGAGTGCCGAGTGAGCGAGGTAGGGCGTGAGGTACAGATTGGACTGTGCGCCACCACCACCAGTCTCCTCCGAGAAGGACTTCTCGTTGGCAAAGCGTAGCAGTAGAAGTTTGAGATCGTGCACGGTTCCCATGAAAGAGTTGTTGCCAACAAAGTCCCGTTGGCCAACCGCATCCGCCAGGTATGTGTTGTGCCGGGAGAGGGCGTGCGCGTAGAGTGACTCGAACACCTGTGGGCCCCAGAGGGGAAGCAATCCGTTGCACCGAGTGTTCGCGTTGTGGAGTGCTGCCGATTGCCACTCGTCTCGTGTTCGTGCGTGTCGCACTGCATCGTTGTGACACTCCACGTGTACGATGTTGAAGTGTGTCACCGTGGTGTAACCTACCAAGCATTAATAATACATTATAGTCATTTGTAAGTCAGTGGTTTCCCATTTGTAATAATCAAACCAATAGGGCACAAACTTACCAATCGTCTTTCTCGGCTTGCGTTCTTCGTACTCGTCCACATTGCATCGTTTGGTAAAGGTGTAGATAGCGAGGACCTTCTGTGGTTGGTAGGCGTAGCCCTCTCGGCAAATCGAGCATATAAGACCCTTCTCCTCGCTCAGCTGATCCTCCATCTTCTTCAAGAGGTCGGCATCGGCCATCACTTGACCTTTGTCGTTAGCACGCATACCTAGTTCACCGAGTTGCTTTTGGCGGACTGCCATGGCGATACGCTTCTTCTCTTCGCGAGTTTTGTCGCGTACTTCCTGGATCTTCGCTTCAACCGATGGATTTTGCTTGAGGGTATCCATGAGATTCTCGGCCAACGTAGCCATATGGGAGTCGGATAGCACTTGCTCTAAAGCGTGAATGATCAACAGTGCGTCTTTGGCAATCAGAAGCTGCGTGTTGTCGTGACCGTGAGCAAGACCTAAACCAGTAAAACATTAGATTGAGAGAACAAACAAATCAAAAACCTGATAACCTACCAGTGAGAATTCGAAGGACATATTTGAGCGCGGGCTTTGATGTGAACTCTTTCCACTCTTCCGAGTTGAGAAGGACAAAATTTTTCATAGACGGGGCATTACGTACTAGATAGTCGACAGCCATCGAGATAAACTTCTCTTCAATCAATCGATCCTTGAGACGTGCGCCGTTGTGATTGCGCTCGATGACGAGAACCAACGAACAGAACAGTTCGTACCAGTGCTCGGCATTCTCAAGCTGTAGGTTTTGCTTGTCAAACTCGTCAAAATCGAAGCATCGACGGAAAAAGTTGATCAACGTAGACATCTTCTCGGTGTGGCCCAGAGTGAGGAAGGTGGCGATGCGCAGAACCTTGGCAATCAGGTCTTTACTGTTGTTCTTGTAGATCACTGAATCGGGTGAGGATACTGCGTTGAGCAATACTTGCACGTCCTCTGGTGTGCCACATGTCTCTGAGTTGAAACGATCGAACACTTCCGGTTCTTCACGACTCGCCTCCGCCAAAATAGTCTCCATGATAGCCAGCATCTGTTCAAAGTAGCTTGGCTCACCAGGTGAGGAGGGCGCAATTAGCAGCTCTTGTTGCTGTGTCTTAATAAAGTTTTTAGTTGTACCAATCATAGAGCCAATTGCATTGAGTTCGGGTTGAATCAAGGCACGTCGATTGGACACAACCCGAACACAGTAGCCGAACAGTTTGAGTAGCACAAAGAGAAGCATACGACTGCGATTGTTGATTTCACCAATTGTCTGAAGACGCTCAAGCATCACGTAGAGTCCATTCGACTGGGTGGACATGATGTTCGCCAAGTCATACTTCTTCTCCACATCTTCAGCCGAGGTGGCCTCTTTGTTGTCCAAGCTCTCAATGAACTCCTCGGTGGCATCTCCCATCAGGCCTCTGATTCGATAGGTGATCTTCATGGTGGGACCCACTTTGCTGCTGGTACTCGAAGTAGGTGCATGGCTCGAACTGCTTCCTCCCAAGGGAAACACATTCCCTGTCAGTGTGTCGATGATAGCCACTTCTGAGCCAAGATTTAGATTACTTGCAGTAGAAGCCCAACTCGAGTGAGAGGTTCCCGAGATTGACGAGCCCGAAGCTGCTTGATCGGCACACACAATCTTCTTGTAAACCTCTTTGACGGAGAGGTCAAGCGAAATGATCTTGTTGTTGACCAAAAGTTCTAAACCAGAGTCGTCTTCGAGAAGCGAGACCAACTCGCACTCTTGACAGATCTTGTTCTTAATGTCTCGCATCAGTGGTCCCATGCCGGCATCTTTAGAGCTGTACGGATTGCCCAGCATGCGACCTTGCAAGAAATCTTCCTGCTGTGGATCTTTTTCCAACGAAATGAAGAACTCATCGGCGTCCTTCTCTTCGGGATAGATGATAGAGCATAGTCGTTCAAATATAAACACAGGAGTGCGCAGATCTTGAAGCGAACACTTCTTCACCGATTCAATGAGAACTTTCATAAAGTTGATGGTCTCTACTCTAGTACCGGTGGTAAGCAGTTCGAGAAGCTCAAGAAGTGCCGACTGTGTCTCGTCAATCATCTTGGTGCGTTGTACAATAAGTTTGCGCAATGAAAGATATCCATCGAGCACCGATCCCACCATGGATGACTTGTAAATGCGACGAATGCGTTCGTCTCGCATGAACAGTTGCAACAATTCAACCAGTTGTCTCAAAGCAGAGCCTTGCGAGAAGTCAGAGCTAAGACTCGACTCTTCAAGCTGCTTGAGCCGTTCAATCTCGGTCGAGATGAGCTGACCGAGACGTTGCAACAGACCACACAGGGTGAGATAGTAGCGCCAGTGGTTGCTCTTGCCCAGATTGGCTGTCTTGGCAGTGGCCGAGAATTCCGAAAAGACAATCGATCGGTAGAGGTCATAGAATTCAAGACCAACTTCGCCTCCAACCTGGCAGAGGTCGTCAAGAAACGAGGTGAAGAGATCGATAAGAACGCGTTGCTTGTTGCCAAGACGCTCAAAGAGTGCCATCAGCAGTTGGCGACAGGCCACTCTCAACGCTTTCGAGGTTTGGTTAAAGAGAACCTCCTGGACCCAGTTGGAGCTAGCAATGCGCACTGCAAAGCACTCTGCCTTCATGCCTCGCAAACGTCCACTTTGGTAGAGGTAGAGCCATCGGGCAAAGTACTTGTGTTGAAGATGTTCGTCCAACTGTGCCAGTTTCTCCGGGTCCGAGGCACATTCAGCCCGACTCATGATTTTCATGTTTCGTTGATGCCAAGCGGGAAAGGTGGCTTTGTTGTCCGCGACGAGCCACTGAGCCAGGTCGACTGTCACGTTGACCATCAGTGCATCAAAAGGAATGTCGGTGGTAGTTTTGGTGTAATTCGGACCACTGCCAGTACGATCAACCGAGGCCATTTGTTCTACTGAAGCGCCACTAATGTCCTTCTTGCCATCCTTCTTGGCTTCCAAGGTAGGCTTGATGATCAAAGTGTAGAGAATTCGCATGCATGGCAAGGTGATGGCCTCGAGCACTGCGGGAGATTTGTTCTGCAGTGACAGCAAGAAGAGCTTCATCACACAGCGCAGCCGTTGTTCCCAGCAGACGTCATCGTTCTCAAAGGACGATGCAAGAAGGGCCATCTCGTGTCGAATCGAACCAAAGTCAAAGCTGGTCATGTAGCGTGTCTGCAGAGCGGATCGAATCTTATCCAGTAACAGATTGTTGAACTCATCGGTGGCGTCCACGTTATCCTTGGTAAGGAGGCACAGCAAACTACGAACTTCATTGCGGAAGCTCGAAGAACCCAGACGGAGATTGTAGTCAATCAGTTCGCGGAACAAAGTAGACGAGCTCAAGATGGTCTTGTAGCGTGGGGTGTGGGCTAAGGCCTATCAAACAACAAATGGGGTAAAATAATACTATATGCAAGCAAAAGCAAACAAACCTTAAGCAAGATGATGCAGTGCTCGATGGTGGCACTACAGCACCCGTAACACCTGCCCGACTTGAAATTGTCAAAGCGAATCGATTCCTCGTCGCACGACATTCGCTGCTTCTTATTCTCACCAGTGTAAAGGTCTTCACAGGGAAGTAACGTTTGTTTGCCTGTAGAACTTTTAGGGCGAATCAAACTGCACGATAGATCAATCAGCGTAGAGGATGAGCTCGACGAGAGTGAAGTAGACGAGCCACCAAAGCGCTTGATCACCGACACCTCCTGACGCTGCTCTTGGAACATTCGCTTGATGTCTTCATAGTTGTGACGGTGGCCATTCTGTCGGTTGTCATACTCAACCAGTTCTTTGCGAGTGTAGAGAATCTTCTGCACAATTTTGGAGAGATCTTCAAAGTGAACACGACAATCATTGCAGTATCGGGTGGCCAGTTGGTGAATGAAACGATTGACCAGAAGAGAAGAACTGGTGGTAGCAGCTGTGGTGCCCACTCCAGTGGTCACCGTGGACGCAGTGCTCGAACCAGGTTGACCCGTGGCCGAGAGCGAATCAGCGAGATCGCTTCCATAAATACTGTTACTGTGATAGTCTTGTGAGCAGAGAATCAAATTCTCCAACGTGGGTCGAATTGAGAGAATCACCTTGTAGAGTCGATCAGCTTTCTCGAGCAGTGTGTTGATGGTCTGCACTGCCTTGGACCGATCCTCTTCGTTCTCGATAGTCTCCACAGCTGAGGCAGTGAAGCGCGCTGTGAGTACATAGTCGAATTTGGCGTACTTGCAAAAGCCGCAAGAGTTGCACAAGAAGGGATCCTTCTCGTCGTAGTTGATAGCCCGACATTTGTGGCACTGGAACACGTTTTCGCCGCAGTTAGTGCACACACCAGGGTTAGCAGGCACAATCGATGAACAGCGAGGACACTGCAGTGTCTCCGTGGACGAGTGAGACGTTTCGTAGTAGTTCGAATACTCAATCATGATGTTACAAGCCACAATGGGTAGCACAAAATCAATCTTCACCTCACTCTGATTCGGTGCCAGCTGAATCTTTTTGGCCTGATGCCACACCGTGTTCTTGTTCTTCAACTCCACCACCGACTGTACAAATCGGTTGTTGTAGTAGATCGACAGTGTTTTCACCATCTTTGACTTCTTCATATCAGAAATCTTAACGGTAATCTTCGAAATGGTGTGTGCGCCAATTAGCTTAACGATCTGTGTGTTGGTGGTGAAACGTGAGTCAAGCTTGATGGCGGACAGTTTCACTGGGATAAAGTTAATTTCCGGATTGTTGCACACCAAACATGGATCGGTTTCGAGGTAGTAGCCATTGAACTCAAGCAATGATTGTAGCGAGTTGTAGATGTTTGAGTTGGGATGCTTAATCAACACCTGGTTCTGGTACTGAAGCAGTCCGATGGCAGACTCAGCATAGTTTCGCTCAAACTCGGCCACTCGGGAACTAGTGGTGCCGTTGTCCTGGCCAGTGTTCCTCGCCGTGTTCAGTGTAAAGTAGCCTAGAAGATCGACAAACTGCGAAGCACGCTTGCCATAGCAAGCAATGCTAGGCCAAAGTTGCCAAAGGAGTGAAAGCAGCACTTCTTGCTGGGATGGCTGTAGTGACTCATAGAGGTTGTAGAGAAGCGAGTGTGCCGCCCAACGTTGCTGCGATGAGTTCGATTCGAGCAAGAAAGAACGAATAAAGTTGATCATCAATTGACGATCTAACACAGTGAATACGTAGCAACAGATCATAGACTGGTGGTTCGCAGATCTTTCTTTGCTGCTCAACTTCTCTGTCTCACTTGTCTTAGATTCTAGAAAACAAATAAAATATTATAATCAAAACGTAAACTTTAGGTTAGAAAATAACAAACCTTTCTGAATAAAATTACTAGTGAGATTTATCTCATCGGGTTTCTTTGTCTTACTGACACTAGGTTCACCCGAGAAAAGAGCCAAGCTCAACAACTGCAGAATGATCGATGAGATGCCTTCACCAAACATGAGTGAAATTCGAAACAGGAATGGAACTATGCGAAGCTCGCGTCGGCACAGTCGATGCCAGTTGAAGACACGCGCCGAGGCTATGTCGAGACAAGCTTTGAGATAGTCGACCAGACTGAGCAACTGCGAGTAGGGCAGAGTGAGCAAACGATGCTGGTCGGAAGACATCATGCCCTTGTTGTCGTCGCACTGAAGAACCGTACTGTTAACAATCACACGAATCAACTCATCCAACTGTTCTTCGTCCTCCAGATCCTCCTCGGAGGTAAGACCTAGATCGGTGAGCTTGATCGCTTGATTGTTGGCAACCGGGTCAAAGAAGTGCATCACAATAATCTTGCGCACCGCACGTAGGTGTGTCTTGATGGCATAGTAGTCGCGCACCTGTCGGTAACGTTCCTTCGAGCCGCAAAGGTTGGCAAGCAGTTTGCGCACTTGTTTGCGAATGTAGGGCGTCACACCAGGCACCATCATGTATTCGCACAAAACCTCGATCCAACTGAGATCAAAGTCAATCGGCACATTGCCCTTAGTCTCGCCACCACTGCCATCTTTGATGGTAGCCGAGTTAAGAAAGTTGACCAATTTCTTAAGCTGGTAAGGAATGCGCAATGCCATCTCGGTGACCAACTCTTGGTAGTGGTCGAAGACATTGTTGGAGAAAACGACCGAGCTGAGTGCAGTGCACGTGTTGGTGGTGCAACTAGCGGTGGTGGCATTGTTCGACACCATCACACCTGAAGCGTTCTCCTGGTTCTGCTGATTCGAGCTGGAAGGCTGTGCTGTGCTAGGAGCCGGAGGAGGAATAGGCTCCGGGTCATCTGACTCGATCACCATGAAGAATGGTCTGAGGTCGGCAGGAATGAAATTCATGTGAGGTCGAATCTTGATCGGCTTGCTCGAGTGATACTGAATTTGACTAGGTCTGTAATCGTCGCTGTGCTCATCCCTCGGTGCCTGTTGGCGCCAGTGGCACCGAAGAAAGTGTTGCAGTAAGTGAAAACAATAGTCAAGAATCTGCGTATTGTTGTTGATAAGATATGCGCCAGTGATGAGAAGACTCGGCTGTATCTGATGTGTCTTGCTCGAAGTGTTCGTGCTGCTCGACGAAGGCTTGATAGTCTGCTCGTCAAACGTAACCGCCTTGGTAACACTCGAACTCGGACCAGCCTGAGGTGTCGAAGGCTGCATACTGAGATTCATGATTGCCACTGGAAGATCCTTCTGCATGAAGGTGTTCCATGTAATAGTTTGGTAGCGCTTGAAGAAAGTCAAAAAGATGGAGAAAATACGCATAATCAAGAGATAGATCTCATTCTCCGATTTGCGTTCGACACGGTCACGGAAAGCGAGTGTGACAGGCTTGCGTCGTGGAGAGACTGGCTCCACTGGAGCAGTGGGTGTGTCATCGCACTTGAGCAACTGGTTTGTGAGTTTGCTCAATAACTGTGAGTAAGCCAGACCAAACTCTTTCTGATCACATTCGGGATACTTAAAATCAACCATCAAGGTGAGAACCTAAAAAAATCCAAACATACATGAGTAATTGAAACAAGATAATCGTCAACTTACCACTTGTAAGAAGGGAATGGTTTGAACGCCATCTAATCGGTACAGTGTTTCCACCGAGTTTGTCATCTGCTTGAGCAGTGCCAAACTAAACTTGCTTAGAATCAGTTTCTTAATCTTTTTCTTCTGCTTCTGCAAAGGTTGTTCCGTTTCACTCTTAGAGGTACCAGGGATCGGTGCCGACTTGCTCGACTCAGTAGAAAGTTGTGACTGCGTTTGATGCGGCTGTGACTGGTGAGACTTTTTAGCCAAAGCCTCGTTAGACTTCGAAATAGGCTTAGTGCTCTTCAGACTAGTAGAGGAGGTGGCACTCGGAATTGAAGTGGTTGGTTCCAGAGAATGCAGCTCTTCATCATCCTCCTCGTGATCATCTTCGTTGGCACCCTCACCAATGCACTTCATCTCATCATCGTAGAGTTCTTCATCCTCCTCGTCCGACGAGTGTGACATAGCATAGTCACGTGGAGGCTGCGCGGGAGGCGCTGGTTCCACGGGCAAAGCCTCGGGTTCCACCGGAATCACTTCTAACACCGGAGCAGCAGCAGCTTGTTCGGCTTGTTCTTGTTGGTGTTGCTGCTCTTGGAGACTAAGCGCAATGGCGATCTCAACCATCTCGTCCTCGTCCATCGCCTCGAAGTCATCATCTTCGTCCTCATCATGATCGTCATCGTCGTCGTCTTCGGCGGGTGGAAGGTCATCGTGCTCGGGCTCGATCACCTCAGCCTGTTGCTCTGCCACACTCGAGTCGTACGAGTCCATGAGGAAGAGAGGAGGCGGTGCAGAGGTAGAGTTGCCCGAAGGAACCGAGATGCCAATGTTGAGCTCCTCCTCCTCGTCTTCATCGTCGTCGTCGTCCTCATCTTCGTCGGCATCGTCGTCGTCATCATCATCATCCTCTTCGTCATCGTCATCCTCCTCGTCGTCATCGTTGTCCACCTCAGCCTCCTCATAGTAGTTCACTTCGTTGGAACGGAAATTATCAAACAAATCTTGGAAATAACTCAAATCGTTGTCCATACTCATATTCATATTCATGAGGAGGTAGTTCTGTTGGAAGTCGGCGCGAAGCATCGACTCGAGATCGCGTGCTGCCACAGAAGTAGGATCCATGATGATGTCGATGCCGTTGGCGTTGCGTTGAATGATGCGCCGACCAGTAGTGACGATATTCTCCTCATCGGGCTGCGACGCGAACGGACCTTCAGGTCTCAAACGTCTGGTTGCACCTTGACGCCGCAATTGTCCCAGGGTGCGCAAGATTCCGGATGAGCCAGATACCGAGCCAGACGAGGATGAAGGCTCAGATGGAATCGCAGCTATCGAGTTCGAGGTAGAACTCGTGGTTCGCGTAGCTGCCGACGAATCCGACGAATGACGACTCGAATGTCGACGCTCACGTGGCTTCGGTGCTGTACCTTCCACCGGAGCAGTCTTGTGGCTTAACTTAGTTGGCCTTACTGAGGGATCAGGTTGGTGAAGTGGTGAAGAGGACAGATTACTAGTGCCATAGTAGATGTGACTTAAAGCACGTCGACACGAGAAACTAATGGCAGGATCGGAAGAGAGAAGTAGCTGCATGACCAGAAGAGCGGTTCGATTGATGATCTTGGCATGGCTATCGCCGTGCAACTCACTCTGCACTACCGCTGACATCGATTGGTACATCACGTAAATGAGTGAGTCTACAATCTGTCCGAGGTTGACAAAGTGAGTGATTCGTGTCACTGGAGCAAGCAACTCGTTGTATGGCCGGTGCCCATACAAACGCCAAAACAGATCACTCAGGTAGTTGGAGAAGTGGATAGTCGAGGCGCTCAGATCATTGCACTTGGAAAAGTACTTTGAGACAAAGCGAACAAAGTTTTTGGGACGTTCCGCAACCATCTCGCGGAAAAGCTGAAGGTTATAAGCAAACACATTGATATCGTCATATGCGTGGTGTTTCAGATTTTCGATTGCTATCTCGAAAATCACTTCATCTCGATGCTCGTCGTAAGCAGCACGGTTAGGCAGTAAACGAGCCATAAGGAGACAAATCGATCGATCCAAACGAGTGTTGAGAGAGATGGTTAGCAGTTTAGAGACAATCGAGAGAGCAGTGTCGCACTTTTGCTGAAAATCAGATGAAAGAGTCAATTCACGAGCAGCCAAAATCAAAGCTTGTGTGGAACGATCCGGGGAATTGGAACTCGACTCGGAAAGTGACTTTGAGAAAGAGAACAATCCTTCAAGAACATCGAGACAGTTGGCCAGAAGGCGGTTCATAATGAACACACCTTGGTACTTTGTATCAATGTTGGCAACAACTTCGTCATCGGTGATGGTTGGGGCGTAAAGCAGGAATCGCATTCTCTGCATTGGTGACTTAGCAGGGGAAATGGAGCTTCTCATAATGTTCCTTCGCTCGTAGCTATTGCTAGACTCCGCGGCGGCTGTGCTGGAAGAAGAGGTTGAAGTTGCCACAAGTGTCGAGGAACTGGCGTCATCATCCAGACCCAGTGCGTCTCGAGTCCGACCGTAGATGCGAATGCAGTCAACAATTGTGACATGGTTCACATCACCACTAACGGCAAATTTAATGCTGAAAGATTTAGTTTCTGCCAACTGGCGCATTTCCGCCTTGCTGAAGGGTATATCGAACCAACGGTTTCGGTTGATGCCCACCGCAATAGTTCGTCCAAACAACTCGAGAGAAGTGGGAGCTCGTGCAGGGTCGCATACACCAAGCTGAATGCGTGCACCCGCCATCACAAGATCATTCTGGCCAATCTGGGAGATAGTCATGGTGAATCCATTTGGCCTGGTGCACGCAATGTACATGTTGGCAGAGTTAAGTCGATTCTTGATCTGCTGCGTGTTGTACACCTCAAGAATTTCCGATCCACCATATTCAAGCTCGGTCATCAAAGTGCATCGTTCGAAGAAATCTACGGGAAGTCGAACGGACTTCGAGGTAGTGCTCGAGTCCAAAGACAAAGCTTTACTTGAGGTAACCTTAGATTTTATCGGTCCACCACTGCCGTATTTCGGATAGTCTTCAAGAGAGCACACCATCGGCTTGAGCCAGAAGCTAGTTTGCTCGGGAGACAATCGGTAGAAACGAAGTGAGCCATCTTCGCACAGTGCAATCAGATTGGTCATCCTCGGAAAGCTCGTGTCGGAAGGTGAGGTGGCTGGTGTAGTCGAGACTGCTACAAAGTCGATCGCCTTTTTCTTGGGCAACAACTCTTGTGCCAGAATCTTGTTCGAGTGAAACATGAACACAACCGGGTTGCCAGTGTTCATTGTCAGTGCGTACACCAGACCTGGATGGCTTTGTACCTCGCACCAGTTGAAGAAGGGTTGAATGTTGGTTGGGTTGGTAGTCTGCGCAGGTGGAGCATTGAATATGTCGGGTACCTGGAATCCTGGCGGAGGGGGACCGATCCAATCGAGCGAGCTCACCCCGGTGATCTGCTGATGATAGATGTTGCTCAACACAAACGGAGCACAGAAGCTTGCTCCGTTGAGATAGCTCACAAACAACAGCTGCAACAGATGGGAGTAGTAGATGGAGAAACCAACCACTTGCTGTTGTCCGTTGGTGTTGGCAAACGGCTCCGGTAGAACCACATTGAGAATGGAGGTCACGTAGAATACGTCGTTTTGCGAGCCAGCCAAGCACTGGGAATCAGGGTTCAACTCTTGAGAGTAAATCTGTCCTCGGCTCGAGAAAATCAAGATGAATCGCTTGGAAACACCATTCTCGTCGCAACTGAAGAAGGTCATATCTCGAACCTTGCGTGATGGTACCACAAAGTGATAAACGGGCGAGTCTCGATTCTGCTCTCGGGATAGATCGTAGATCTTGATGAAATCCATGGTAATAATGGCCAACTCGGTTTGTGAGTCGGGCAGCCAGTAGGCTTTGATGATGTGATTCTGTGCCTCAATGGTGGTCGAGAGGGAGTAGTGCGCAGTAACTGCGCCACTTCGAGCCACGTGCAATACGTGAATTTCCTTGAGGCCGCAAACCGCCACCAATTCATCATTCATAGGATTGCTCGCCATAGTTACGATGTTAAACGGAAACGTGATTGTCGCTTGATTTTGCAGTTGAAGTTTCTTGCGAGGATTGGTGTAAACCTGACCCAACAGGAGATTGAGTTGAATCACCGAGATAGTGTTCTTGCTGTGAGCCACCACCAACAGTGAGGGGTACGGACTTGATACTGATGACTGATGCACGTTGTGCGAAGCGCCCAGAACGATCATGTTGACACGTCGCACAATGGCTCCTGTAATCAGGGTCAGGTGTCGAATAGCCGACTGTTCCAGTGTGGCTTGCACATTATCAAACAGTGGCTCGGTGTAGCTTTTCATCGGTGTCATCAGATGTTCACACTTTTCCACCTTAATAGGAAAGTTGCCCGCCGAATGAAGATTTGAGAACGCCTTGCGAATCGAGTGCAGGTAACCAAGTTCAGAATCTTGATAGAAGAACCGCTCCAAGAGTGGAACAAAAAACTCAACCAAATTGAGAACAGTGTCCGAGATGGGCACGATGTAACTCATGAGCAGATTGGCAAGATGTTCCATTTTCTCGAAACGCAAACCAAATCGGTCGTAATTTTCCACAATCATCGAGTTGGAGAATTTGTTACGTGATAGTTTGAAGTTGTCGGAGAGTTTGGAAAAGTTCGAATCTGTAGAGGAACATAAGATCTAAATACGCGTGTTTAGAGAATAAGTTCAAACACCTACCATTAGCATAGTGTGAGTTATACCAGTACTTGGAGATCCTAGTAAGTCTCTTCTTATCGATAATAGCCTTTTTGTCAACAGGCGCCTTCTCCTTAGCAGGTTCCTTCTTCTTCTTGGGCCTCTTGCGCACCGGTGGAGGTCGTTTGGTCAAAGCACGACATGTGCCATTCTCATTGAGACCACAATCACAGAAGAAAGAGCCATGCTTCGAGTAGGTAACATCGTGGCCCTTGTGACACACCTTGGCGCACACCGTGCACACACCAACACCTTCCAGCATCTTACACGTGTGACAGTGGTACCAGTGTTGATCCATAAACTCCTTTTGGGTGACAGTGAACGTGCACAGTTGATTGCACAAATCATCGTCCTCTTCCTCGTCGTCGTTCGAGTCTGACTGGCCTGGAGCACCGGAATCCTCTTCCAAGTCACAGTCGTCATCGATGAAAATTCGTGACAACGTTGAGTCCTCCTTCTTGGTCGACTCTCCTTCAGGTCGATTTTTGAGATAGACAAACTTGTACTCGAATGCATTGAAAATGTCCGATAAATAGGACAACATTTGGAAGCAAGATTCAATTAAAAATCGTTGTCTACAAGTAAACAATCAGAACAAATGAATCTCGATTTTTACATTAATATATTTGAATGATCACTTACCGCCCACACGAAGGTGAAGTTTCAAGTTTGGTGATGACTTCGCGTGCAGACAAGTAGTCCTTGCACTTGGTGAGCCAGAGGACCACCTCATTGATGAGCTTAAAATGGCCACCAGGCTGGGCACTCATCTGCACTGACTCATCAGTATTACCAGTGGTAGACATGAGGTGAACCAGTGCGGTAAAGAGACCGCAAAAAGTGAGAAAACCATTGCAAGATTGAATCGAAGTGTCATTGATCAAAATCTTGGCATTGGCCAAAACGGCATCAGCCATCGAGGCCAACACCACCTCATCCATGCGTGAGGTATCCTTGATAACGTGGCAAATGAATTTGTAGAACAAGTAGATGTTGCCACCAGAGGTTTCATCAATGTAGTAATTTCCCGTATTCTCGATTAGACGATTGAAAAGAATCCGATTAAACCATTCAGTCAGTATCTCGGTTCGGTTTGGATTCTCGGCGAGAGCCGAAGAAAGACCCGAACATAGTCGAATCAGACTGATATCATCGGGAAACTTGGCAGCTTGCGAAAACAACGTCTTGAGCAGTCTCATCAGACTCACAGCGTAGGTTGACTTGGCCAAGTCATGTCCAGCCACTTCGATTAAATTCATAAAATTAAACCGAATCGGTCCAAGAGAGCTAGGACCCATTGCGGTGGGAGTGGTTGGTGTACTTTCACACAGATATTCTTCGAAAGCAATCTTTCCAGTGGGCTTCTTCAACACCTTTGAAAAGAAAGGAAAAAACTCCAACGCGCAATCTTGTACAACCTTCTGTATCTTGGTCTTTTCCATCTCATCCAACTCCCCAAAAAGTGAGTGATTGAAGATGGTGAGAATGAAGAAAGCGTTGCCGATGAAGTGTGGATAGAGAGCGGAACAGTATGCTTCTGAGGCTTCAGTTCCAGAGGTGTTACTTTTCAACTGAAACAACTTATCCATCACTTGGTACGACAGAGGACTATAGTTTTCCATCACCTTGTAAACCAGAGAACTGGTGGTGAGATTGAGCTGCATCGAAAGCAGATAGTTGATAAATGGATCACTCGGGTAATGTGATTCCTTCTTACTGCAATACCAATATAGAGAGAAATTAGTATAAACCAGAAAAACCAAACCAATTCAATCAACTTACGAGTAAATCAATTCGATAAATTTGAATAGCTTAAGCCAAAACTGTTTCATCTTGCACCAGGCAACGTTGGCAGGGCCAGTCTCAATCGAACTGACCGAAGGTACATCAGCAATCAAGTACTTTTCATTCATAAACGATGAAAACTGAAAGACATATCGCTCAATTGTCTTGTTGCCACTTTGCGTGGATGGCATCTCGCACAGTGGAACATCAAAGAGATAACCCTTCTGAATGATTGCCGGAGTTTCCAAATCAAGAATATTGCGATCAACATTGGCAAAAATGCGATTCCACTGGTCAATTTTACCGATGATATTCTGCGGCACGAGATCAATCAAAGACGAAGAGATGTCGTTGAGAGACGACTCGTAGCAATTGTTCGAGCTCACATTGAGCAGTGAACGGTAGAAGAGGTAGCAAAGGTCCGAGGCGGGATTCTTGCCTGCATTCACCAGCGAACCTTCGTAGATGAGCATTGCATTGATTTCTTGGTAAAGTTTGTCGAAGAGACCCAACAGTAGTGGAAGATACTTGTCGATCACTTCCTGTTGGTTGATCTTGGGCGGCGGAGGTGCGGGCATCTCACCCGGTGGAGGAGTTTTCTTCTTTCCACGTTCCAGTTTGAACTGCTCGATGAAGAGTTGCACCACGCGCTCAAGATAGAGATCCATAGTTAACAGCGTGAAAAACTTGGGGAATTGCACAAATTGAAAGGGAAGTAACTGTTGCTGTTGGTGAGTCATCAACTGACTGGCGGTAGATGCTAAACTATGAGCCAGATTACCGGTGGTATGGTTGTACCGAAAGAAGGGCCACACCAGACACTTCATCAAATGAAAGTGAAACTCGAGTGAGCCAAACTTTTGAATCAACTCTTGAATCAATTTATCAGCAATTCTGGCCTCCTCAACTGGCGTATTGTTTGCCTGGGCTTGCGTCTGGAACGCCTTGTTGTGCAGCTCGGTGACCCAGATCAGAATCTGTCGATTGTGCTCGAGTCGCGGAATCCAGAGAGAAGCATCAACGATTCGCACCGCGTCAATGGTGACAAAACCAGATGGATCGTTCTCAATCGAGTTCTCCACCAAGCGAATCAGATCGGTGAGGTAGTGCAGACTGGGCGGAAGTTGGTTCACCAAACGCCAAAAGGTCTGCAGTGTGTAGTCCAACGAGCACAGACCGAACGGGCCAAACTGTGGGTAGCGTTCTTTGGGTTCAGTCGACTCGGCCGGTGGCGGTGTGGGACGCAAATCGAAATCATACTGGTAAGCCAGAAATTGGTATAGATTCAACAAATTTCCGTAGAATTGCTCATAAGGAATTCCGGGAAATCCAGCAAGCATGAAATTGCACGCAATACCTATTAATAAGAATAGAATTAAAACATTCGTAGCAATTAAATCACAAAATAAATCTTACCATCAAGTTTAGGTTTAAAACTCCTGATAGAGCTTTTGCTCACAGTTGGTGTGCTCACATCCATCAGATGGTAGAATCGAGGGTGTAGAACAAAGTCGTTGAGAATCACATTCATAGTGTTTGCCTGTTCCTTGAGCACTTTGGTACCCAACTTCTTGGTGGGCGGGATCACCCTGGTTTGCGCAATCAAATAGTTGAAATAGTTCATCTCAAGTTTCTTGTCAACAATGAAGTTGATGCTGCGATACGACTCAGGATACTTTTCCATTGAATCATCCGAAGAGTTTTGGGCTTTGACAAAGTCATCTCGGTTTGGTGTTTTGGTCGAGTCACGGTTCACAATCACGTTTAGAAGATTGTGATTGATTTGTTCAAAGAGACAAGCCGGCGTGTCATAGAGGTTCTTGCACATGTACTCAAAAAGATGTAACAGACGACCTATGAAGAGTACCTGTGCTGCAGAGATGGCACACGGACTGTCGGTGAGTTTAAGGGCGATTTCGTTCAGTGCCACGCCTACCAGACTAAAGACATGTTTGCGTTGCAGCAGTTTGAGATTGTGAAAGAGAAACAGCATTAGCTGGGCGTGTTCCACGTTAAGATCTTCGTAGTAAGCAGGACATTCCTGATTAAACATCTCGCCTTGGAACTTGAGAGAGGCTTGTTTGAGCTTATTGATGAAGCCACGCCAAATCTGGATAGTGGTCGAGTTGAGGTCGAGCTTGATCTCTTCCTGTTCTTTCTGCTGCCTCAACAGGATGATCTGCGCGAGAATGCCAAGACTTCGCACTCCAAAGTAAAGCGGCCACGAACACTCCGAGTCTTGGCTCGGTTTGAAGCCAAGATAAGCCAACAGTGAGTTTTGCTGCTCCTCAGACATCGTTTTCATCGCAATCAGATTGTGCATCAACGAAGTAAGCGAACTGGAGAATCGACCAAATGTGACAGCGGAAAGAGTGGACACCACTTGAAAGTTATTCTCCATCTCAAAATCAAGATCTTGAATGATATGAGCGAGCACAATGAGCTGTGCATCAGTCATCATCTGCTTGAAGTAAGCCTGCAATGCCTCGATCTTAGAGCAAATGTAATAGCAGTTGATGTGGTCGAGAATGGAGATGACTAGTTCGTAGTGGCTGTCAATCTCACGTTCCAACCTGGCACGGATCATCTCGGGCGAGTCTTCTTTCATCTTCTCTCGTTTGGCTGCCTCGTTCAAGGTCTCCATGATCAGAGTTGGATTGATAGAAGGGTCTTTTTCGTGAAAATCCTCAAGCATCTTCATTGTGATCGAAGCCAACTCTGCTTCATCGTCCTCGGGCAAATTCGTGTGACGCAGCAGACTAGCCTTGCGATACCCCGCTGAGAGATAACCAAACAGCAAGTGGACCACATTGAGGTTCGATGAGACAATCATATCAATGCGCTGCCAGGCGCTGTAGTGACCAAATTTGTTGTATTTGAACACCGCGGTTCGACTGGTAGTTGGAGAGCCAGAAATTTCGCTTGATTGCGCAGTGTTGGCTGCGTTGAATGAGAACTTCTTCATAAAGTTAAGCTCGTGCATGCCACCCTCCTCCTCTTCGGTTTCAATCGTATTTTGATCGCCAAACTCGAGGTGTAGATCGTCCAAGAGATATGACATCAAGTCTAACGCGTGCTTTGCAATTGGTATGCACAGCTGAGTGTAACCCTGTTGTCGTTTGGTTGGTGATGCAATGTTCGGAAAGGAAGCCTTCGAGTTGAGTACAACCTGAAGACCTGAGAAAACAAGCCACGCCGTGAACATGTGCGTGTTCTGACTAATCTGCCCCGCAACGCGGTTCGACTGCTTGAAGATCTCGAAGAGTCGGTTGTAGAGTTGAAGACTATCATCCACGATAACCTGTCGCACGGGACTCTCCTCGGGTTGAGTGTCCTCCTGGCAGACGTGCTGGATGATAACTAAACACGCGTAGAGACACGCTTGCACAATGACAACCATCTTGGAAATGCGATCACAGCTCAAGGGTTCGAGAAGGCGGTCCAGGGCAAAGATACTGTTCACCAGCTCGATATCAGCGGCAAATCGATCACAGATCAGCTCAAAGTCGCGATTCTCCAGTCGCATCACCCTGAGCGTGGCACCCTCCTCGATGGCAAGCAGATGGACACAGTAGGGTCGTAGCATTGTGTAGTTTTGTATGAGATTGAGCAGCACGGTGGCACCGCCCATGTACTGAAAGTACATCTGGTTGTGACTGATCAGATATGACTTGATCTGGTGGGTAGATTGCGAGAGCAGCTTGCCGCCAGGTGCTGCCGATGGCACCAAAGGAGTCTTTGGCGCAGAGGCCGTCGGCATACCTCCCGTAGGGTTGAAGAGAAACGGCGTGAGCAGCTGGTCAAAGAATTCCTCTTTGGAGTTTCGCTCGAGGTTGCCAGGCGTGGTGAGTCGGAGTCGCTTGGCAGCAGAAGTGCCTGAGGTGATCGTGATTGGAGTTGGCATCGAGATTGGTGGCTTCGAGGTGTCCTCGGTGCTGCCCCCCGAGTGCAAGCGCAGCGCATCCGGCACCGGCTTCTGGCGCAACATTTGACACAACGAGGCAAGCTCGGAATCGGTGAAAAATCTCTCCGGTTGATCCTCAAGCAACATAAAGTTGAGATACTTGACAATACGGTACTTGAGTACATAGCGAAAGTATTGATCACTGTCGGGCGTGGATCTTGATACATTGTTCCACGACTTGAGAAAGACAGGGTTGAACTGAGTGTAGTTGGACTCATCCTCGTGATAGCACGAGATCTCCGTCATCAAAAACTGAAGAATGTAGACCAGAATATCCGATACGGTTTGCAGCGAGGTCCGTGTAACTACGACAAACAATACAATGAGCAAATGAGCCATTAATTCAAACAAAGGAAATTTCACAGGACTTACTCAGATGGGTTTGGGTCATCAACGAGTGACTACAAAGTGTCATCAGCGGCAGCAAATAATGACGTTCTTGCATTGAAAAGTGTTGAATATTCTTCTTGCTATTGTGTTTGGAAAATATTTTGAGAGAGAAAAAGAGTAATAAAAACAAATTAGCAATAAGGCAGATCATTAAACAAACAAACACAAAATATATTATATCGTATCGCCCATTTTATAATTTCATAATTAAACAAAGTATCCGGCTAGAAAAATTTTCCAAAATAATTATCCTAATTATGTAATTAAGCATTCTTGAATGATGCAATCATCATTAGTGCAAGTTGATTGGTATTATTATCAACAAACTTTTTAAAAGTGGGTTCTCGTCCCAAAAAGTACACATTCTCATTAAAATTGACATTTAAAAAAAGTTCAAGAGTTTTTTAGCAAACAAATTTTTTCCTAGAATTTGATCAAATTTAATCAATTCCGTAACTTTTGAACTTTATAAAATACATCACAAGACACCGAATTTGTTTGAGATATGTGATTTATTAAACAAACATTTCAACTGTTTTATCATCTCAAAAAACCATTTTTCATAAGAAAAAGCACTCAATTTCATGCTTGAACAACTTGAATCGTAAATTCCTAAATAAACATCAACTTGTCATAGTTGTTTGAAAAAATCTCCTATAAAAGATTCATATTTTAACTTGAGGGTATCAAATATACAAAAAACTTCATTTAAAATAATGTAACCTTATCTTATGAATAGAGTAAATCTTTTGTTTATTTTTATAATAATTCCATAATTAAAATTGAAACAAATTATCAAATTTTCCTGTTATAAAACAAACAATAGCTTAAAAACCAGAAAATTTTTGATTAAAAGTTCTTATAATACTATAAATTCAAACATTACAGGAAGTATGAACCACACAGACCTATATTAGCTTAATATTTACGACTTTTTATAATAATGAAAAAATAGATAGAAAAAAATCAAAATAAAAGTTTCAAATCCGCTTTGTGAACTTCTAGATAATAATTAAACTAAATGTTAATCCTTTGTTATTATAGAGTCTCTCTATCTCTCTCTGTATCTCTCTCTCTCTCTCTCTATTTCTCTCTCTCTCTCTCTCTCGCCACGAGTTCCTTTGTCGATCGAGGGAAGTCCTGAAGGTCGTCATAAAAGGTCAAAGACACTTGTTCAAGACAGACACCAGAAAAAAGGATGCCTACCAATAGACAACTTTTAGCAATCTGTCACAAACAAAATTTTCAATTTTATAAAAACCCAAAATTTCAACTTTATTCATGTCCCTGTAAACAAGTATTGAAACTTTCGGGTTTAAATTAAACTTTTTTTTCTGTAATTTTAGTTCTCCAAAAAGTTTTAAAAGCAAACAAGCCAGCCAATCGATAAGCTCCTAAGTGTTTTCCTTTCCAAGAATTCTATCTGAATGAAAAAAGTGATAGAAAATACAATAGATTTAAGAATCCTCATCAGAGCACTAATAAAAAATCCTAGGAATTATCAAAGGATTAACTTCAAAACACTAGAAAAGAAACTTATGGTGGAACACAATTAACAAAAAAATAGTTTGTCACCAATAAAATAAAACTAAACCTAATTCAATGGCATCCAAGAAAATCTAACAAATTAAACTGACACAAATAATCACAAAAATCCTGTACTGATCAAGTAAATTATTTTAAAATGTTTTAAAAATGCAAATAATATGGTTTTTCAAATGTTTTCTTTTAAAACGTAGTATTTATAAAGTTTGGGATTTTTTTTTTCAAAACGCATTTTTCCATTGGTCAAAAAGAATCAAAAACAACTGGTTTGACAACTTTAAAAAATCCCAAACAATCTAATGAACCAAACCAGAAACTATCCTAGCCAGAAATAAACCCAACTATCCAATAGTAAACTTCTCATAGCTCCCAAACAATCCATTGAACCAAACCAGAAATTATTTTAGCCAGAACTTAACTCAATTATCTTAGAATTGTAAACACATCATAAATCACAAACAATCCAATGAACCAAACCAGAAACTA
This sequence comes from Papilio phestus, assembly GCA_018231625.1. Classification (NCBI taxonomy): domain Eukaryota; kingdom Metazoa; phylum Arthropoda; class Insecta; order Lepidoptera; family Papilionidae; genus Papilio; species Papilio phestus. Next base: position 22,093 of record DVQH01000439.1, read on the forward strand.
TCCTAGCCAGAACTAAATCCAACTATCTTAACATTTGATAACAAATAAAATGTTCCCAAAATACTAGTATGTTCGAAATAATGATGACAGGATAGTTGAACTCACCATAACTCAATGGTCTTGATCATCAACTCGATGTCCTGCCGAGCAAAGAGTGGCGGACTGGGTGGAGTGGCGGGACCAGACTTGTTGGTCACGGCGGGTGGTGTCTTACTCTTGCTGCGACTCTTTCCAAGAGCATCATCCACCGCCATCTTGGCCAGAGCAATCTTCTCCGTGGCGGATGTCAACGTCTCGGTGGCTTGAGCCGCAGCAGCGGCACCCGAGACTGGTGTCGGTGTCTTCGAAGCCGCGGTGACCGTGGCCAGAAAGGGCCCGGTGAAGAAGTCCACCAATTGCTTCAACGATTCCTTCGTTTCGTCCATCGCCGTTGGTTTGGTGGGGAGAGTTGTCCCCGATGACGACGACGACATCTCCATGTGGCAATCGCACTGTAATAATACCGGGTTTTGAGGGGATGATGATGCAATGCCTTCTTCTTACATCTTAAATCAATCTAAAACCGACACAAGAACAACAAACAAACCAAAATTGAATTGTCAACAAAAACAAACTTGACATATTAAAAAAATAAAATTATATACCTTTATTATATTTTAAAACGATGATGGTGATGGGAGAAAAGAATGTCCCGTGGTGTCATCAACACACATATACCCTCGGGCCGAATGACGACGTAGATTTACACACAAAAACTAAATTTAGCCTGCAAATGATGTTGATAATGTTGATGAAAATGAATCGAAAACGCGCACATATACAATATGTAAAAAAATAAGGATGTATAATAACAAAATATGCGTGTGTTGAAGAAAAAAGCAAATCACCACATACACAATATATTTCTGATATATTCCTCTCTTTTCTTTTATTCACACTTGCCTTCACTGGTTAGGTGATACCAGATTCTGGTTTGGCGTGTGAATGTGTGTTGTCTTCTTCGTTGTTGGTTGTCCTCGCGACGTTTGGGTGCCAAGAAGTCTGTCTCTCTATGAGAGAGTGTGTGTGTTGTTTGTCAGCAGCGGTCGAGAGGGGGGTGAAAGAGAGAGAGAAAGAGAGAGAGAGAGAAGGGGGAGTCGTGCTGTGCTGACTCAATCTGAGTGTGAAAGAGAGGGGGAGAGAAGAAAAAAGAGCAAATGAAAGATGAGAGAGCAAGGGGGAAAAGAGGAGAGAGAATCAAGAAGAGAGAAGTGAGAGAGAGAAGTGAGAGAGAGAATTAAAGAGAGGGAGAGAGAGAGAGAGAGAGAAGGCGACACGGACAAAACTATGAGCCTTCACCACCAACACACACAAATACATTTTAGTCTCCTCTCTCTCTCATGCAATACACACGTACACTCAAAGAGAGAAGGAGAGGGAGAGAGAGAGAGAGAGAGAGAAAACAGACGACGAACTGCGACTGCGTTGACTACAGTCTAACTTCGCTTTTTTAATTAATTTAGTTATTTTTTGAATTTTGAATAAAATTTTTGAAATATTTTTGTAGAAAATTTCTCTCTCACTTTCACTCTCTATCTAAAATATATTTCTATTTTTTTGCTTTATTTTTTCAGTTATTCCACCAAAACAAGCTTATTAATTTTATCATATGTATTATTAAACTTTGTGATAATAAAAATTGTTGTTGTTATCTTTAGTTTGAGTGGGTAAGTGAGAGAGAGAGAGAGAGAGAGAGAGAGAGAGAGAGAGAGAAAGAGAGATGACACTATCCTCATCTAATAACACAAATACTAATAATAATAATAATAATAATAATAAAATTAGAAAATGATGCTCACAAAAGCTCAAAAACATGTTGTCAAAGAAAGATAAGGTATTTTTGCTAAGAGCATCTCTCTATCCAATTTCTCTCTCTCTCTCTCTCTCTCTCTCTCTCTCTCTTCCAAACAACAACTGACATAAAAAATCACAAGTCATGCTGTATACACTAGGAAGTGTGATGCAAGTGATTTGCAAGTGGTTTTAGTGGGGGAATAACGTAAAATATACATAACTTTACTTCATTGAAAATTTGTGAGTGATTGAGTAAGTGAGTGAGTGAGAGATAGAGAGATAGAGAGAGAGAGAGAGAGAGAGAGAGAGAGAGAGAGAGAGAGAGAG
>DVQH01000440.1:0-24247 GCA_018231625.1 Papilio phestus
ATTTTGTAAGTTATTTTAATTATAAATCACATCCTACTAATAATAAAAATACTTCAGTCCTATGATCGTCTACTTTTACAAATCAGGCGACAAACATTTCGTACAATGGATAATTATCTCAATCGTAAAATGAGTATTTAGATTCGTAACGAGGTAAGTCCCTATCATCTAGTTTGAAATAAGAACGCCTAGTCAGGGTGCCTCGCCATCGACTTGTTATGCGGCGGATGTCCGTCGCGCCGCTGCTCTGAATGACCGTCTTCCGCCCCCCACCACGTCTCACCCCACTCACCCCTTCACTGACACCCCCGAGGCCCACGTGGGGCAAACCGAGCGCTGCAAATTGCCGTAAGGTGCTACACATGCTCGAAAAATCATTTTAGCTGCGAGTTGGTACTTTCAATGTTTTTAATTTTACAACATAGTTGTAAGCATTTCTATTTCAATTATCATTAGGGTAATTTTGGCATAAGAACCTTTAATACATTAAGAAATAGTTGAATTTTCGCATAAAGTTCATAATATTTTCACGACTGATTTATGAATATTTCAGTGGCATAGCATGGATATGACGCATTTTACACATGTCTCAGACATGAACAAATAGCGGCTAAATGACCGCTTCGACCGAGCCATATTTTACACAAGTGTTTTTTTGTTTAACGAAACGTATGTGGAACAAAAAGCTGACCCCGACCTGTTTAAAATATTTTCTATATGTTTCATAAATAAAGATAGACTAGACATTTTAAAACAATTTTAATGTTCATTTAAAAATTACGATAACAACAGAATTTCTTAACCAACAGCTTTAGTTTAATTTCAACGAAATTATTTAATTAATTTAGGCTATTCTTCCTTTAGAGCAAAATTCTCCCCAACCAATAGTGGTAAATTAAAAAAAATTCTCGTTTCCTACGTTACTTGATTAGCTCACCAACCTTTATAAATGCATTAAAACCAAAATGGCGTCGTATCCACACCCATTTCCATCGGCACTTCGCTAAAACTCAGATTTGTGTAAACTATCGCGTTACTTCACAAATTGTTTTCACAGTCACACCCTACCGCACAAATTTGTTACGCCCTTGTCTGGGGCGTACGTCATTAATGGAATAAATTCAATAACTGTAATAATTTTAAACAGTTACTTACTTAGAATTAAACTGCTATTCAATTCCTTAAGAATACGGTCTGATTTTACTCAGTCGTCAAGTTTATGGCTACAAAAATCGTTAACAAACAATTAGAAACTTTTATAATTTAATCATACTTCATACTTAACTTCCTCATAGTAAATAGCGAAAGTTTGGATGGATGTTTAATGAAATAGGACTCAACAGATCTCGATTAATTCCTCTGATCTAGTCCATAGATAGGAAAAACATATAGGTATTTACTATAACATGTTTTTTTTTCGCGCGTACTAAGTCGCCGGCAACAGCTAATCAAGCTATTAAAAAGCCTACTATTATAAATGTAATATTTTGACAAATTTAGCTCACAAACAAATGACAAAACCGCGTCCTCCGAAAATTCTTATGAGACAAAATGCGATCTCCAAAATTGGTCTGTCCTTGTTGGCCAGATGTGAGGGGCTATTTTAAACTCGTAATAACCGTTGTCGACACGTGTGTGACGACCATTACCACATATTACAAAAAATTGGAGAAAAAACAATAAAATGTTCGGAGAGGGAGTGTTTGGGGACATCAAAGTGGACGCGGTTAAAAATTTATTTCACTTTTGCTACAGTTTTAATAATACCCTTACTTTATGTAGTCGAAATATATTATATGATACTTTTAATAATCGTGATAGTATTTGTTAAGTTTAGTATAATTTATTACACAACTTAATTGGTAGTAAATACTTAGTTATAAACCGATCCAAAGTTTCTTAAAAAATTTATTTGGTAACGTTAAAAAAAGAATCGACTTTTCTTCGAAATGTTTGGAAAATCCTATCTTGAAAATATGTAACATCTCCAATCATCTTAAGTTCTCCGAATAGTCATCTATCATAGAATAAATCTATGATATATTTACCGCAGCGGGCGCATTATCACCATTCCTAAATCAGCTATCAACCGACTCTTTTCACTAAAAGGGTGAGCCACACTATAGAAAAGGTTGACCCTTCATAAAGACTTATCACTTCATATACAAAATAAGGTTCTACTAATCCTACGAATACCAGACGAAATGAAAGCCTAAATAGAGATGTCATAAAGTTCAAATCACAAAAACCGCACCACAACGATGGGATCTCGTCAAACTTAGCGGTAGTTTTTTCACAACAATCTCCTCTCGGACTTAACTTACGTTATCTCGCCTACGAACGTCACGAGGAATAGAAAACCCGCACATACATAATAAGGACGATATTTCTAAAGAAATTTAAATTCGCCCGCAAAGGTCCTGAGATAGGATTAAAGATTGGGCGTCGAGATGGCCCTTTGTGGCCGACCCTTAAGAAAACATGTCTTGATATGGAAATATCTCGGACGGAACTTTGTTGTGGAATCATTTACGACTGCGATAAAACGAACAGAGAGCGAATAAAACTTGAATGTGTGTATTTTATTTTAATTTTCGTCCAGTGACAAACGTTGGCCTATCATGTCAATGGTTATTGCACATGGGTGAACGCGAAGTGCGTCATTGTTCAGTGCGGCCTGACCGATCGTTTATCGATGCGGCGGACCGTGCACTCTCGAGTATAAAGGATAATTTTTATCTGTGGTCAACGTAAAGGGTTGGTTAAATCGATATTTAATGCATCAGCAATAGCAAACCGATCGAACAGAGGATGTTCCACTAAATTTGCAATTTAAAAACATTGTTTTGTATTAAAAAAAACAAATTCTAATCATGGTTTTATTTCAAAGCCATGAGATATCCCACTGTCAGGATTGCTTGAAATATAAATATACATACATGTACATCAAATGTTGAACGTATAGCCACAATACAAAACAACTCAATAATTCCATCCAAAACTACAAAGTCCGACAATAAATTCATTAATTTTAAAACAAACCGAACCGAACAAACGCTGGACCCAGTCTGCACTTGAGTCAATATTTATTTTGATATAAATATGTGACGGCCATCGCTACTGCCTCGTTTTGTCATGTTAATGACTGTAACAATGACACCTTGTGGACACAATATAAAATATTACACGCAGCAAGCCTTTGTCACGACCACGGTAAAGAAATTAACCATAGTATGGAAATGCCACATTCACATAAAGATCATCCAACAGCTGTGGATAGTTAAAATTTTAATCATGATGCGAGTGCATAGCTTTCGTTCTTCTATTTATAGTCGCTTACCGAATAGTCAAAGGCCGCGCATCGGGCACGAGACAATCTTCCCCTCACCTTTCCCATAGAAAAGACGTCACTTCTAAAATTAAAACCCACTTATTTAAAACCCGCCACTTAGCCACCTTCCCGGCTGTACAAAAACTAAAAATATCATCGAGCATTGTGTCACGCTCAAAGAAGTTCCATAGGTCACGGCGACGCACGACGCACCACGTGTCAGGAACACGCCAAACATTTTTTATCTTCGAAAAAATTATAAAAGACCTCTCTAACAATGGGACTCCGGTAGCATCTTTGACAATTATAATATCTGAGTCGTTCGCTTCCGCCACGGCGTTAACGTCAACAGATCGTCCTTCGATATTAAACTTTAAACAGATATAATAACTGCTGAATATTCAATGACCATCGTACAAAACACGAACTCTTTTGTTAATAGCATCGTGATGGTTAACATAAGGGTCATCACAAAGGCGAGAGATAACAATGCGCGCACGTCAATCGTGTGCTCATGCAAATAAATTTTTTCTTCACAAACATCCCCTTTATCTGTTACGAAAGCGATGGGGTTAATTAATATGTAAAAAATAATACAACTAAAATTAAGGTCCCCTATAAGTCGGCACGAGGTCAAACTTAACTGTCACCATTACAATATTCTTATTTGACATTGCAGCGAATTGTTTGTAGATTTATAGTTGATACTGTTTTGTTTCTGTTCATTCGTTTAATATATTATGATATTTTATAGCTACTGAACCCTTTTATTGAATAAGCCTGCTTGACAGCTCACTCGAAGGGGTTAATATGAACGTTTAGGATAAACTCAATAAGCCGAGACAACTGGTGCTGAAGCAAAACCTGCAATTGACATCTCTATGATAGCGCAATCGAATACCCAGGCGCCGGTGCGATTCCAACTCGTATTTCCAACGACCGAAACTTTACAATTGTTATTGAAAACAAAACGGAAAGGACAATAGTAAGGAATATGAAATAATTAATATTTCTGGTTATTTCGCCATTAAGTGCAACTTTAACCAGGCGAGCTGTTGCACAAAGCGGCTGACAGAATGCGGGTCGAAAATTTTGAACGCTGCACGATTTTCGGGTTTAAGGAGGCTTTTGTTGTGCAACGGTTTAATACAAAAGTGTCAAATGACGGCACATCTGCTCCCACAAAGGGTTACGCTCGGGGATAGATTATTTTTCGAACCACCCCCGCAAGATTGCTCGCTTATACAGATGTCCCAACTTACTTGAGGATTTAAATTTATCCTTTATTTTCTGTATTAGTAATAAATACGAAGATAACATTTATAGATAGTCTCAATCGGGTTGGATGTTTTAATTTTCAATTTATCATTAACTAAAATGGTCTTTAAAACTTTTACTTCATTTTTACCAAATAACAGTGAGGTGTATTTTGAATGCTCACGAAAGACTGAAAATAATGCTAATCGTTTTCTGTTAATGTAGATAGGCGAGATTTACTTCCATGTCTATTTTTTTGTATGAATCATACTGTATAAGGTGTGCCTATACTCGAAATGATGCGATTAAGCTTCTATCCTGAATGTATGTTCGAAGCATGACGTAAGCATCCCGTGCGCGTCCAGTATTGTTGTTGTGCAACATCTTGCGCGATGTAGGACAAAGGAAACGGAGCGTGACGATAAAATTGTCTCCACAGCCCAAAATCTTTTCTTGTTGTCAAGTCAGATCGTAACAATCATTAATATAACACTAAATACCACACCTACATGTTAACGGTGACGTGCAGTTTTAAACTGAATCTGTCGCCTTTGTCATATTCTACTTTAGTTAACGTCCTAGCGTCGTGACAATATTTTTACCTTCTTATTGATAGACAATTATGTGGCATGTCCTCAGTAAATTAACGCATAAGTACATAATCGTCAGTTCCTTTTCGCAAGATTCTTACATCTAGTAATAGTAAATTTGACACTTACCACTATGCATTGTATTCGATTCCGCGTCAGCTACTTCAGTCCTAGATTTCTTATGGTCCTCCGGTGAGCCCGACGTGTCCATATGTTCCTGTTTGATCTTCGGTTTGATGTCCTCGTCTGGAGAACTTGATGGCATAGGGGAGGTGGACGCTCTTCTTTTCGGCGTCGAAGCTTCCGCGTCTGCTTCTACATGTAACAGTTACTTTGATTAGTATTTGAATTTATGATAGCAATACTAATTATTTCAGTTAGTAAACAAAGTAGCAACTGAGACATTATCAGACTTCTTTCGAATCATTTAATTTATTTCAGAGCATCTCGTATACGGCTTTTAACAACGACTGATAATTCTGTGTTTATAACTACGTATTCCTGAACAAATTAGTAGATAAAAATATTATATTACGTACCATCCAAAAGCCTTTTCGGCGTACTTGATGCTCCGCCATCTTCGATGAGATCAGGCGGTGCTATAGAGGGGCTGACCAGAGGCGGGGTGTGCACCCTGCTGTTTGGAGGTCTTCTGGCTGTCAATAGCGACGGCCGCCGTCCACTCGAGTTCACCGTTGCTACCTGCCCTGTTCTCGAACCATCTTCTTGGTCAGAGTTAGGCCCTAGTAAAAGAAAAAGGATTTCGTGAGATTTTAATTCTTGATGTAGCATCGTACTGTAATTGCAATAGCGTCGATATTTATAACTTTAGGGTTATTGCCGATGCTTTCTTACCTGCACTGTAGCAGTGATAGGTGAGATCCTTATCGCAGGAGGAGACTTTGTGCTGTATGAAGCGCACGATGTCTGCGAGGGCGAAAGCGCGGCGGCAGGCGCCGCAGGTGAGCGTGTCCGCCGGCACGCCCGGGCTCGGGGAGCCACCGCCCTCTGCCGCGCTGTCCGCATCCGCTGCAAATGAAAACATGATTAAATCATATAACAGTATCTATTACTTAAAATAACTGAGCGAAAATAGAAAACAAAGATTATGCGATAAACATCGTCTCGTAGATTGTGTGTTAGTTTCTATTCAATAATTATGTGTATACAAAAATCTTACGAAAATTGAATCATAGTTGCATCATGAGTTGAATCACAGAAGAATGGACTTCGTTCAATCGTTCTATTTTGACATGTCAAAATGCTGATATGGTATACCTGAATTATGTTTGGTTCCAAAAATAGTTTTGTACTTAATTGAAATCAGTTTTCTTAAGTTACTTTACATTCTTAGTCTTCGTAAGAAATCGGTTAAATGTTTTTTTTCATCTAAACTTCAACTTTCAGAATAGAAATATTACAGTTTTTTATCAATACGATGAACATTATTAAAATAATTTAACAACTTTCATACAATTTTTTCGTGTACAAAAGATCCCGTTGTTATACGTGTCCAACTAAAGTCAATGCAGCATATGGTCAGTGTCACTACCTTACAATACTTTAAAGTGTGAAATTACATTTAATAGTAGGTTGTAAGTCACGGTGTTATGGTATAAAGTGTCAGTTGTAAGATTTGACCACTTATCTTTCAATGGACAAAAGGGTATAATGAGTATGTTTCGACTGCGGTCCATGTTTTTGAATGGCCCAGTATAATTTTGTTGTGACAGGAAAGTACGGCAGATGCTGCGTTTGCGTTACTTAAAGTTAATTGTGGACTGTCATAAAACTTATTATTAACTTTGACTGAATTTAAAACGTCTTTATCACTGTTAGAGAACCTTTGCTTGGTAACTTAAAAGTTTTATTTTTCATTATTTTAATAATTGTAAATGTAACAAGAAGTTACTTTCTAAGTTATTTAAAGACTACGTTATAATACAACTGTAACCAACACTGAATGTAAATTCACGAACTGTATTCCACTAATATGAGGACCTCGTGCGTTTTTAATTACCTAATAAATAAGGCGGCGCGACACCATCACCATCGCGAGAGAATTATAAAGGCGCTTTCATATGCGAGTCGCGCACAATTGGTCGGCACATCAAAGCCGTTCGCGAGCTAATTTCACATAAGCATCGTGCAGACGCCCTTACGTTCCGTCCTCTCTTATTATTATTATTCTTTCTTCAGTTTCTTTGTAAAAGAAAGTAGGCCGTACTTAGTGCTCGCAGGGGTGACTTGAAACCGGAGTATAAAATTAATATCGCGGTAAAAAAGTTCGTGATTCGACCGCTCTGTGTACAATGTTCCACTCGGTTTGTTTAGGGGGTTTATTATGTAAATGTGACATTGTATTGACGTATTTTTTACAGATTTGTTTAAACGGCCTGGCTCGTGGCAAACGGATATGTTTTTCATCACTTCCTTGTTTAATGGATTGTCTTTTTTGTATGTTTTAATTTGTTTAGTCAGCGTTAACGATGTCGCGTGCTACTCGCATGTATTCAATATCATTTTTATTCATTACTTAGTAGAGTATAGTTCACATCTAATTTTAAAAGATAGGCATAAAGAAGGCCATAATTTTATAAAACAACCCTAGAATAAAATTGAAGTCCGTGTCTAAATCTTGAATTAAGATTATAAAACAGAACTGTCAGGGACTACACTTGTATTTTAAAGCAATAAACAGAAGAAATAGAAAAGTACGTTGTACAAGTCAACTTAGTCGACGTGGATACAGTCTACGTTACACAATACGTGTGTTACGTTATGTATAAATTCGACACCTTTGTGTGTATACATGTGAATAGTAATGTAATAGATTCCGAGTTATCGTGTCCAATGCTCAGGTAGCCACACCCCCTGCGCGGCGAGTGGACAGCGGTCAACTGGCGCCCTCTCGCCGACACCCACGCACACGCCTGATTTATTGACGTTATTCCAATCATTTCAATAAGGGATGATACAGGACATCGGTATTTGTACTTTAATGTAACTTGTCAGTGTAGTGCTTTTAGTAAATAGATAGATTGTATATAATAATTTAATGTCAACAACTATTTGTTATTTTCAATGTTTCAAATGTTCTCATTTTTTTTTATTACAATATCATAAATGAAATAATTCAGTATTCTTTATAATTCCAAGTATCGTGACACTATACATGTATGGAAACTAAATTTTTGTTTAATGTAAATTTCGATTTTTTTGGATATGCATTACTATATATCTTAAGAACGGCTAGAAGGACCTCTCTGAAATTTGGTATACATATATGTAGAACATACTATAGGTACGTAGGGTACTAATATGTATTTTTTAATTTATAAATTCCTCGTCCTAGTAATAAATAGTCAAAAATACCAAATAAGAATTATATTTAGGCTAATCAATAGAATATGACTAAAATAAATATCTGTGATTTACTGAAAAGCCGTCTGGCCGTTGACAGTGGGCTAAGGTAGGGGGCGCCACCCTCGGGGGTGTTGTACCGAAAAGTTTAAATTAGCTCGTTACACATCGCACACGTCTGTAACTGAGCATTGTTTTTTCGCATAGAAAAGGTCACTGGAAGCCAACTTGTGTGTTAGCGAAGTTCCGACCGTCGTCGCCGCATATATTTAATTACATTTTGTCCCGGCACGCTGCTGATCCTAACACCATGTTAATTTGTAAAACGTCTCTTAAATTTACAAGGGTTGGCGTATATTTTGTTCTTTTAAACAAAAAAAAAACGAAATCAGATAAAAACGCAAAATATAGAACAACTTCGTACTCTAAAAGCAATTCTGAAATTATTATAAAAAAAATCACGTAGTGTTTCATCGTATCTTGCTCGTCTTATTAACAACTGTCATACTTACTTAACATTTTATTAAAAAATGTTTTCATTTCACCATCGCATTAGTTCTACAAATCGAAACAATACAAGTCTACAAACAAAACGTTAGCGCGGTGTCGAATTTTGTGTATAACAAAATAAAAATGACAGGCATTGTACTCTGAATCTAAAAGATTGATCACTGACCTATCCGTAATACGATGAGCTTCGAACAAAAATTCATTCAACTCTGACACAACTATGACCAGCGTGTCCGATATTAATTGGCAGGGGTACGCCGACGCATTGTGGTTACGTTGCAACGAACTGTATTAGTACAGTCGCATACATCAGGTATATATTTCATAGCCATTTCAATGAATTTCATTTAAAACAATTGCAAGGCCGAAAACTTGTAGCAACGTAAATACGTGCTAAATTGTAGATTTTATATTTACAGTTTGTTCTAAGATATTCAATAAGTAAAAAGTTACTGCTATAAATACATCATACTTCATTCTAATATTATAATTGCGAAAGTTTAAATGGATGAACGCCTTTCTATGAAATTTGGTGTAAATGTAGAGGATAGTCTGGAAGAACATATAGACTACTCGTTTTTGTTTTTTTTTAATTCCACGGGGACGGAGACGCGGGCGAAAGCTCGTATTCTACATTAGTCAATTCTTGCAAAACTGTATGTGTACGTGATTGTACCAGGTATGATATAGAAATATAGAATATCGAATAAGGGGATTTTTTGCGATATTTGGATTTTGCGGGGGCGTTTTAATTGTTACATTTTATTTTGCCGTGGATGTAATTGCAGTTAGTATTATTATTTGCGTTTTTTACACAAGAGCCTTCACTAATATACTCGTAAGTATACTTAACATAATTTGTGTAATAAAAGCAAGAAATGCTTATTAATAATGCTGATATCTGAGAGTAATTAAGGAGTGTTCATATAAAATACTCACACATTTTGGTTAGTTTTATTTCGCCAACAAGTCCAGTATTTGTTTTGTTTTGATTCCGCTTTACGTTACCGAAGCATGAATTTTGACATCACAGTTTCTTTGATAACATCTCTTTTCAATGGATCAGGTTGTCGGAAATGGACATTGCGTTCAAAGGCCCATTCGATATAAAGCCCTGTGTCGGCAAATTCCGATTCAACGTTAACCGCTTTATTTTTTATCTACGCCTGTATAGGACTTCATCTTTAAGACATACGATATTAAAGTACCCACAATCATGAATTAATTGCGAGGTATTTAACGACGCGAATTCCAATCCCCAAGATATTATTAATAATAATTTCAGGCAGTTCTTAAAATAACTTTCCTTTAAATTTGACTTATACAGAGATTGCTAATTAAAAATATATGGATTTATTTATATTCCCAAAACCCACGATAAATTGGAAAAGCTAAAAAATTTCAATTAGAACATTTTTTCATCATTTTTTTTTTAGGAATTGAAACTCTAGCTTAAGGATATAAATGTGTTTTTATAATAAGTCTATAAAGAATGTTGATGTAAAAATAAATCATTGAACTTCTTTAATTGATAGTCTTTAAATATTGACATCTTGCAATGTCAGGTCAGAAATGCCATAATGCTCGTAGACTTCTTGCCATTTTCTTTAAAATAAAAGCGCACGTATTGTCGAGCTATAAAAAATGTATGAAACAATAGAGGCGCTAAGCACAAAAGTGCGGAGGGAAAGAAGTCCTAGGACCATATTGCGAACCGCCCAGGTCTCACCGCCATTCGCGTCAGTAGGCGGGTTGTGTAAACATTGCCTAATGACGTCACACTTCTCCCAACATGGCCACTCCGCAACCCTTGCTGCCTATAATTACCCTTAGCAAATGGAGCAGGAGATTTTATTGTGTACAACTCAAGTACTTTGAGTTTGTACCTAAGTTTGTATTATATATAAATACTTTTATGTACACAAAGAGGCAGTAAGTGAAGAAGCATGGCGGAAGAAAGTATTTTTTTATCTCATAAGCTTTGAAATAAACGTTATACAGTAAACGGACTGCAGCATACCCTTTTTAACTATTCATTAGTCAGAGTCAAAGAAAAAGAACTAAATGTCACTATGAGACTTACTAACATATTTAAAAATTATGAAAAACCTGTTGCTCGGTACATTATAAAATGTTCAATTTAAATTTAATTACATAAACCAGTCAATATTTTTCTTTTTCATTTTAAGTCTAAATTATGCCAATGTCTAGCAAAAGTAAATTTATTACTTAACAAACTACATTAATAAAGAAAGAGATCATGTGTCTAACATGTTAGTTTATTGAAAAACACAGAAAAAATATTTAAATACGTCCTAAACAAGTAAAGCGTCTAAAGTCTATCAAATTATGATAGGCGAGCCTATAAAACACGATTGGCTCTTAAGGGGACGCTTCTCGTCCACCGATAGATAATCAAATTATCCGAAGTAATTCTGAGCGGCGAAAACGCCTGATTATCATCGCCTTATTTTTTTTTCTCGACCTCAGGGGACCAAGGAAACAATATTTAATGGCAGAATTTCTGTTATCTTTAAAAAAATAAACTATTTTAATATTGCAAACATTGTAAAAAAAGAAACAAAAAGCAAAGAAGGATATTTTCTCTATTACCAATATTGTAAAAAGGAAAAATTTGTATTTCTGTACGTAAAAAGTAAATTAAAAAAAAAACTAGGCTGATTTCCATATTATCACATAGACCATGATATTTCATACTACTTCATTTCTTTTTAAACTTTTAGGCAGACGAAGTCTTGAGCAAAAGATAGTCTTTAATAATTTAATCATATTCATAGTGTGTTATTTTATTAACACTGGCCATTAAACTATGGCTATTAGTTACAATACATTTTCTGCAGAAGAGTAAACATAACACACGTAACACTAGCTGTGAAACGTTATTTTACTTGTAGAAAAAATGAACGGAACTAAACTTTGTTATGTTTTATGTAACACAGGTAGATGCGGTCCCGGGGGACAAGAAATGTGCAAAAAAAAGACAAGACCACAAAGTCGTTTGATCAAATTAGGCTGGGTCAGTAATCGTGTTACTGATACCCAATACCGGCAACGTTCCAAATAACCAGAGGAAAACAGAGCCCTCGAGTATTGCCTCTTCTGTTCGTTAGAGAGATTTGAATTTTTTCGCCATGGGTCGAATTTTTTTCTCATCTCTCCAAGCACGAAACGTGATACGCACTTTGGGTAGATGGACAACCCTTAATAGAAAAATATTGAGTGAAAAATTTTTGAAATATACGATATTTCGCTCAATGTGAAAATGGATTTTTTAATTGAAATTTGACACTGGTAACTTATCGTTTATTTATCGAACTTACTAAAAACAAGATTTTGATTTTGTAATATAAATCAGATACTTTAAGTAATTGAAAATACGGGCTACATTTTTTTTCTTGATGTGCTGTGATAACACATTTTAGTTTCAAATTTGATACCAGTAAACAAGGCACGTTTCCTGTTAGATATGACATGTATGCAGATTAAAAGATAAACTAATGCTTAAAAGAATTGAGATCGCCATTAAAACCAACAAATAAAGTTCTACAAATGCTTGAAATTTTTCGCGGCATATTAATAAGGAGATATAAAATATTACGTAGAATATACGTATATACAGCGTGTGTAAAAAAGTTATGGAGAAAGTGTTCTGCGGCTTTCATTCGAAGGATATTTGTCACGGTACGAGTGTCAATAAAAACGCCACACCGGACTGTCTGCCACTATACCACAATACAATAGGGACGTGTTCATCAGTTTTTCCTTATCGACATATTGTATCGATAAGGAAAATTTCTTTAATTTGATATAATAGTGAATTAGAAGAAAATAAAAGTATAATTTATTTATACAGATCCTATTATATACAGATAAAAAAAAATGGTAGATTGTATGTCACCTTAGTCTTATAGCCGATCTCAAGAAATGAATAGAAAAATACCAGTTTTTAATTAATTACGAATGTGAATATTTTTAAAAACTGATATAAAAACATGGAAAACATTTATTGCAGTCAATCTTACATTATGCACTAATATTTTTTAGTGTAGCTACAACAGCTGTTTTTTTAATTCACCCTCCATATTTCTATCGATGATCGATCATAAGTATCGATAGAATGGGCCGGGTCTATAACAATGTACCCGTTAAAGCGGACACTTAACCCCTAATCCTCGGCAGCTCTACCCCGGTGGCTGGCGAGCGTTTATGGCAAAAATCTTAATTCTACGGCGGCTCTGACGTTAACTGCCCGCCGGTAATTACTACCAGGAGCTGTATCTATTACATCGAGTGTTCTATTTATGAATCAGTCTGTGTTTATAGTGTTACAAATAAGGTCCAATTTGCTGCGAATTCATTGAGAAAAAGTAAAGGGTAGAGTTAAACTAATTAGTAAGGGTAGGAAAAATTATAAGATTAAAATGGTATGAAATAGGAGTCTGCAAGCGCATTGAAAACAATAGGTAGATTATTAAACAATCTGTGATCGAGCTTAATACGGTGCAAAAAATTCGTTTTGACTAGCTGTTGCTCGTGACTTCGCCCACGTGAAATGAAAAAAAAATCTAAGAATATAGCCTATGTTGCTCAGTGATAACATATAATAGCTTTAATGGTGCAAAAAATTTTGAAATGTGTAAAGTAGTTTTTGAGTTATTTCAATACATAAAAAAAATCTAATATGAATCTTTCCTTTTTATAATATTAGTATATATAGCATAGGTAATAAAAAAACCACATAATATAACTGTAACAGCCAAAGATTCATAGTATTTGAAACCGTAAATAAACTATAAAACTACCGTACTATTGAATTTAAAGACTGAGTTTTTAATCCATTTCCTACAAAACAACAGAAAACAATGTTCCCAGCAATCTCGACGCGGTATTGTTTTTGCGTAAAGCCGAAACGCATTCAAAAAGTATTTTTCGAGAGTATGAAACAAACGACGTAGTTTTTCCTGAAGCAATAAAAGTGAGGTCATAAAGAGACGTCCGGTCGGGAGCTATGCCAGCGACCACGGTACCCTCAGTACAAGCAAATGCAGCGAACATAAATACTGGACGTCGGCTCGTTCCAAAAACTTTGCACCGTATATTGCTAGAATTGAACGATGCAAATATTTTTAAGAGTAAGAATATTAAATACAAATTTTGATACTGTAATACAGAAATGATAGAGCTATAAGTAACTCTTTGCAGCACTAATTAGCATCAGTTTTTTCTTCTTTTTAGTCTTTCCAGACTGGTTCTGGTCATCAAGTAGGTTACTGGTAAGTCTGTTACCATCACTTAATCTATGTGTGTCTAGCCTTCAAAGATGAGACAATAAAAACGGTATTTTCTCAATTGTGAAATACGTTCCTGGTACTTTTTCATGTCTCAGTAAGTTAAATTGGCAGAATTTAAATAGGGATCCACAATCATTTATCGTAAATTTATGAAGATGGAAATTTAATTTGCATTTTTATTAAAAAACAACAATCCCGAATTAAAGTAACGACCGTATTCGGAGCGTGGACTTCACTCGGCCTATTACTCGCTGGTCATTATTTTGACTTACGACTTTTGTGGCAAGAAATTTGCGGTCAATGCATTCGCGGAATGCACTTCTATCTGAAATATAATTTTAAATATTACCCCTATGTTGATATAGTGTTGAGGTTTCATGGCGTAAGTGGTTTGCTTTGAACATTCGAAGCTTGTAGTTGACAGAAAGTTTCTCACACAAACATCGAGGTTCGTATTGACTTTTAAGTTCGATTTTGCGTAATATTATACATTTGCAAATAGAAACTGAATTGTATCATAAAACATGAACTTTTCTATATTATCTAAGAAAACAAAATAAGGAGGATTTCCAAATGATTCATAGATTAAAAAAAAACATTTGTTATTGTTTAGATGCGGAAAAGTTATTTAATATATAAATCAATTAAAAGTTTTTGCATCCTATAGGATGTTATAACATAAATGAGTAACTTTTGTATATAACGTATACAAAAATTAATGATACCAATTTATAGCCCTGAACGCATTCGATTCGCACAAACATACGATACACGGCATTCGTCCACTTACGCACTCATTTATATGTTAATGTAAATGACATTGGTTTCGCTGTGATTCGTATATAGATAGGAATCGAGGCAAGATATCATTTTCACTGCCTTATTACTTTCCAATTTGTCTTGAACATTGGTTATTGCCCCGTTTATGGCTACCCTCTATTCTGTATTAACTTGATCATTGACGATTTCATTCACTGTATAATACAGTATATAGAATATAGAATTTTAAATTATAGCTATAGCTGCAGATAAATTCAACTAATTTGTAAATGTTAAGTTATAAAGTATTTGTTTTGTGTAAACAGTTATGATCACTTGCAATACCTTTTCGCCTTAACTCGATTCCAGAGTCGAAAAATCTTGACTTACTCCTTGATGATAAATCCATTCTCTTCCAATATTTCAAGATGTCAAAACTAAAATGTCTATGAGTTCAATCCAATGAATGTTCATAAAATTACACTAATTAACACTAGAACTCGAAGTACCAAAGACCAATGGGCACTTCGCGCGAAACTCCTTGAGGTCAAAAAGCATGTGATCATCTTCGCAGATGAACACAGACTGACTGGCTAGCTCGAAAGTTTGAGTCCCGAAATATTAATAAAAGAAAAAAACCAACCCCAGAGTCCCAGGTAAAAAAATCCCGTATCAAAACCGCCGTTTCCTAGTGACCCCGATCGCTCTCCCATCCCTTTGTTGGGCTCCTTTTATTTATAATAGTACATTTTTTTCACACACGCCACCCCTAATAACGTGCGAGCAAAAATATGCGTAATCGCACAGTACCCGGCGCAGCGGCCGCGGCGAAAGCGTCATACAGAAAAAAATCTACTGTCCCCCATTTGAATAGCAAAAAGTGCACGTCACTGCAAAAATGGTATTAGTGAATGAATATGATTTTCTACAGATCTAAATGGATGGATGACTTATAATTGTGTCGCTTTATATTTAGCATGAATTATTGGTGTTAAGATTTATTATATCGATCTGTTCGGGAACCTGGCGGACTATAATTATACCAAATGTAGTAAATCCTTGATATAGTTATCCCTTTAGGAAGAATTCAAATAATATTTATCAAACCACAATATAAAAATAGCAACTTTTTTAAATTTCTACGAATGTTAATAAGTAATTTGTGCCATAAATAAGAAGTCAAAATGTACGATCTGTCCTTTTTCTTCCTTATTGAAAAACATGTGACATCGAGAAATCGATGAAAAAATTTCACGTCAGTTATTAACCGTAATATTGTTAGGGCAATCAGATTTAGCGACCGAAATGTGATCGAAGTGACCCCAAAGAGACGCAATGTTTGCTATTTCTGCGTAAACAAACACAGAAGATTGACATTGAGTGTACATCTGGTAGGCACAAGCAAACAATAGGGGAAGCGATAAACAATATATAATTTGATTTTCCTACGGTTGGCTACGACAAATTGCGTGTGATGTTGGTTTCTGGAATTGCATTAATACAGTTTTTTGCTGTTATATTTACTTTTGGGTATTTAAGTGTTGATAAAATTTGCAAATGTTAAATTAAATCGACTTTAATTGGAATACGGCATAACGTTATCTATCACTAGAGTAAATCATTTTAGAGGTTGATACTTCAATGAACTTGACGACAGTTTTACTACGCGTCCAATTTGTTGTAGGCTATCACACCACAAATTAGGGAGACAGTCAAATTGATGTTTGACCACTAATCGAAGATCTGTTTAATGTGGTAAACGCAATAAATAACCAAAAAGAAAAACAACGATATAAAAACATATCATTTGATACAAGAGAACAGAAGGTGATAATATAAAAAAGGGATACAGTTACGCGAACCGTTGTCCGAGATTTTGATCCGAAACTGGTGAATGTTGAGGTTACCTGGCCGATGGGGCGTGTGAAAACGGAACAGGTGGCCGCGTCTTCCGCTCGCCCCGGTAATTATAGAACGGACGGACAATGGCGACGCGTGATGCGCGGGAGTGGTTTGACGCGATGGTCGCGGTTTTTCTGCTCTCGAGTACAAATTCGTCCGTAAACCTTGTGGCGGGTTTGTAAATGTTTCGTATTAATTCTTTATAAACGTTTCTACTATTGAACGTTGAACTTTTTTATAAGACATTTTATGAAGAAAAAGTTAAGCATTGATTTTTGGTCTGCAATAATTAGAACCTATCTAGACGGTTTTTTTTTAACTTTGATCATCAACAACTAGTTTGTAGTCTATAGAAATTATATGTAGTGTAATCCTCTACTTGTTTGCGATGGATAAAATAAACTTTCGATTCAAACAGGTATCCTGTTATATGAGAATCTAGAGCAAAAGGACCATAATGAATTCGATATCTTTCGCAAAAAAAAAAATCACACAAATGTGTTCCGATTCTGGTCAAGGAATCCTTTGTGGACACTATTGTCGAGTATTGACGGATGGAGGTATCAAAGGGTTGGATGCCACCTTTTAAAGAAAAAAATGACAGCGTGAGAGATAAACTAGAAGACATATGCGATTTTTTTATACTTATAAGATTTTACAAGTGGATTTTTGTGCTGTTGTTGGAATGTTAATTCTTTCAAAATTAAAACTTTAGGTTGAGTTTAAAATGAAATAAGTCTTTCTTTAGTCCCTCTAAAATATGCCTCAAATTGACCGTTAAATGCAGAACCATTACTGTCATTGCAAAGTGGTTTTTCCAAATTCGACTCGTTTCTAGAATTTAAAGAGAATACCGTGGTAAGCGAATCATGGGACTTAAAGAAATCAATTGCTTGAGTAAGCAATTTACAGGAATTGCCAATCGAAAAGCCCATAAATGGGTAAGTCGCGAGTTTCGTTTTCAATAGCTCAAGTGTAGTTGGTAGTTGGACGTTTGAATCGGTCGGCGCAGACAATGGACGACGGCGGAGTCACACGCAGGTCACTCGGCGGTTATCTCGCGATCGGAAGAAAGCCGATCTCTGCGGCCGCGCCGTCAAATTTATTGTACTGTTCGCCTTTGCCGTACAGTTATTCGCTACTCTGTGGTCACGTCTAATCATACGTGTTGTCATAAAATTTTCTATGTTTAATTAAATGTTACGATACTGAGACCTATTCACGACCGTATATCTAATGAGGTGGTTGGAGATAGAGATAATTTCGGCTTGAGTCGACTTTTGTGTGTGGATGACTTTATAACATGTGTTATTGAATTCGTTGCAATTACAAATCAAGAAAAGATTACCAGCTATTTAACATTTTGGATAATATGGTGATTATAAGATGCATTTTTATTTTGATATCATTTTTTATCGAGCACTTTAAATCTACGTCCGTTAAAATATGCGCATAGAATAATTGTCCCACGGTGTGACGGGCAGCATCTTGCAAAAATGCCATATTTGGTGTGCAGTAGCCGAGTAGCATTTCACATGGCCTCAATTAAACAGTCATCACTCAGACGGATGTGGGTGCACAATCTTACGGCGGCGGCGGGTCATCGCGTTAACAAGGCGAGCGGTCACGAGCTGCCCGCTATGGGAAAGCTCCCAGCATACAATTGCATTCTGATACCTCACTGCCTCCGTTTCTTAGCTATTTTTTAATCTGTGTCTTCTTTGTTTTTTTTATAAGTTTTAGTGACGTTTGACATATTTTGATGCCCAAGATATGTTAGTCTAATCATAGTAGTTACAAAGTTACTATATTAATTGCAAAGTTTTATTTCTACAAATAAGTTATTCACATGTTTTGATTTTAAATTGAATCTTTACGAAGTGAATTCAAGTGACCCTCTATTGCCACCTAAATCTTTGCCCACTAATTCTACAGGGTCTATGTGTGATAAGACATTTTGTGATCTTCACTAATTAATTGTTGGTTAATTAATATAAAATTTTAATTAAATTGTATTTAATACTATTTAAAATAAAGGAAATTATTGTAAGTTGTAGTGCCGAATTGTATTAAACGCTGCAGACCACGGTCCTTGGCGCTATAAATCTCAAAGAACTCCCACGCGGAAACCCCGATGCAACGAACAATACGGTAACATACAACAAACACAATATAAATCATAAATGAACATCGTACTATCTTTCACTCCTTTGACTCTGTACCTTATGATTTTTAACACCCACTTAATCTCTTCAAGCGAAACAATAAGCCTTTTAAGACATTGCAACATCGGTTTAAGCTCGCTTAGCGGAACGTGGGATGAAAGTTACGATATCAACGACTGTTTATTTTTTGGTGTCGGCGCTGTCTAATTACAATTAACTCTATGATTTATTTTATGCAATAATTTATCTACTTAAATTTCGTTCACTTTATTTTGCTCACGTAATACGTATAATATTAAAAAAAAACCAATAATATAAGCGGTGTAAGAACCGCATCTAGCACAAATGAGAGAAATATCCAAAATTATTTTTTTTCATTACCCACAATCGCGTTACTGTTCGTTTCGCTCTTTCCTTTGTCGAATGGATAACGAACAAAAAAAACAAATCGAAGAATCTCAATGAATCAAAAGCATTGGACAATGGTCACGAGGATCATTCAGGCGACGGACGTTTCGGGATGAAGGATGGCCGATATAAAGGCACAGGTAGAAACCACGCGGCTTTGCTCGTGTCAATCAAAAGTATAGACTATCAAGTAACAAGCGTGATGCAAAAAATTATAAACTTTTCTTATTATGGCTCTATTTGACGGGTAAATAACTGTTTGGGTTTTAATAAATTTTATGTTTGCAATGACTTTGTTGATGTGATTTTAGAATGATTTATCTTTTACTCTCATTTCCTAAACAAAGATTTTTTATAGTTTATTAGAAATCGATTGATATCGAACAGCATTAAATAAACTTACTAAAGATATCCGAGAGAGTAAAATGTTTATTGCTTGTTTATTACCAAGTACGGAAGCTACCACTAAAATAATTGCATTGTCATAGTTGTAAACTACAAAAAAAAATGAAAAATTGAAAGTGACACTCGTAAACCCTTTTCTAATAAACGATGAAAGGATGACGAATAATGATACACAATACTTATTTAGCCTACAGGCGACTTCGACCCTATTCGCTATTGTCGCAGTATTATCAATGTTCATAGACGGACTTTTGAGCTTGTTTTGGCCAAAAAAAAACCTTTGACCAAAATTGTTTGTCAAACGTGGGTCGGATTATTTTTTGTTCAGGTGTTTATCGAAGTTTGACCATGGGAAAATATCACAGATTCAGGTGCCTCTATCGAATTCGGGACCATTGTCAACCTGTTTGTTATTAGAGATAAAAATCTTTGCAGCTTTTGTTTGACAACGTTACCATTCTTATTTTGATTATTTACTGTATTAAAACGATTACAGATCAGTAGATAATATCAATAACATGTTTTGTTATAAGGTCTATCCTCAATTTATAGGATATTTTAAAATTGCTAAGCTTAATTTTAAGCTGCTTGATTGTAAAATTTTCTCTCAAACTCACAATCGGTCTGCCTATCTCATTAGCTTTTAATGATTTGAAAATTTCTAGTTCCATTTGTCCATCCAATCCAACTCGGAAGGATCTTATTGTTAATACCGTACCTTGGATAAACGAAGCCTTCAAAACTGTGTCTATTAAATCAAAGGCTTGATCGTACACTTACCAAAGTTTAAATCGTCGCTAGCGTTACGACATTAACAAATCGGTATCAAAGCCTGACAAAGATGGACTCTTGAGAATCTGTCCACCCACTCCCTGTCTATTGATCGTTTTACCTTCACAATAAATTAATTCCTGTTATGAACGACTTTTTATTCCATTGGACTTTTTTACCTTTTTAACCAGACCTTTAAATGGAGTTTAGTTCGGTCATCGATCAGTGTAAAGGTCTTTTATAATTACAAAGTAAGACAGGAACTAAGACTTAACCACTTACACTAGAGCTCGATAAGTTGGGTGAAGAGAATAGTTACATACATTACTAATTAATTAATATGCTCAAGGTCTTACATTTCTTATTATTTTAATAAGCTTACTACCAGTAGGTGAATTAATATTTTATCAGAAAACATTGATCCTATATTTGTAAGGAATTGTTGAGTCCAAAAGGAAGATCTTTACTATCGATTAATTAAACAGAATTGCCAATTATCATCCACTGTTATCTTAAACCATTGGATTAGTGTAATTCCTAAAAGGGTTCCATGTTTGGTTACAACTTTTATGTTGTTACGTGATTTTTGTTGTGGAGAGAATAAATCCTTTTTCCAGACAATGAATTGTTTTGTATAACATTGAATGGCGTTTAAGTGGCGTTTCTTTTTTCTTTTACAACAATCTTTAATCTTGTCTATATCTAGTAATCTCATAAACTTTACAACACATCCTTCCTTTGTAATTTCTTTTGATTTCTAATGAATGATAACCAATTTGATATTGAAATATGTTTAATACGATTTGTTTTAATCTATTTTACTAACTAATTTATGTAAATGTTAATCAGTCTATTATTTTTTTTTTAAAGGTTAGAGAATTAATAAACATTTACCTCCAACGTTGTTTGCATCATTCAACAGCGCAGCTAATAAATCCAAATTAAACTTTGTCTGGACCTCCGTTTGACATAACATATGTAAATCCATACACATCTTTATCTTTGGGATCACAAAAACAATGCCTGTCGATGCGGACGTTAAGAAAAATAAATCCACCGTCGGTCCAGTTGCAAAGAGAGCGGGTGGCCGACGCCGACGTCCGCTCACATCATTATTCGTAATACCGAAATTAACTTTATTCCCATCATTTAAATATCGGCTACCTCTCATTAAAGATATAGGTCCTTGTTCTTTTACAATCCTTCTTTCTAATTTCTTCATCTCAACTAATAATGTTGAGTTTAAAGTCTTACTTGAAGCCGTAAATATTCAAGTAACATTAGTAAATATGCTTATGAAGGTTTAAATATATTTAAGTATTTATATCTCAAACGACTTGAAATGTGCTAAGGAAATCTGTCTAATCTATCTATATATCTATCTTACTACTTCTACTGAATCTTTCTCGTTAACCATCGTCTTAGCAAAGTTAAAACTTAATGAGTAAATTAATTACATTTATTAAGCCCGAGTATTAATTTTCTGTAGTTAAACGGTGATGGCGATCCTAGACGGAATCGATTCAAAGTATCAAGACCTATGCAGCAGCTGTAACTTTGTACCAAGGATCAAGATTGAAAGTTCCGCTTGTAAATGCGATGCTTCGATATTCGCTTAATGAAGACATATTGAATCGCTAAGCGGCGAACGACATAGTCAACGTTTTAAATTGACGTGCGGCCTTTTATGTGATATCCGCCCATTAGATTAAAAAATAAGTACTTTATAAATCAAAATATAAGCAATTTGAATGGACATTAATTTTTCCTTGATAATTTTTCCTGTTGAAATTAACAAAAATCAGGAGAATTCCAATTAAATTGTCAGTACGAGAAGCATTTGAATTGCAATGGCCTTTAAAAATAACAAAAACACTCCTTGTCCTAAAAGTTGTTACAATTAGAGCTCCAGGAGTCGGGAATCACTGTTTAATAATTTATTTAGTGAGCGGCGTCGGACTGAAGGGAAGTTAACTTGGATTTTTAAAAGTTTGCAAAAGTTAGGAACGCGTGGCGGAACTCGCGTCTGATAATGTAATTCGATGATTCCCTAATTCACACCTTTGAGGAGGGTTAAAAAACCGAGGCCCTCTGTCCTCTGCAACTTGTAATTGAAGGTAACTTTACAAAGTTTTCGGGTAGATAATTTTAAATTAGATACCCATAGTGTGAAGGTTACTCTGTTGTTTTTTCAATAAGTCCAATAAAACAATTACGTATGTTAAATGATTTTGAAATTTAATGATAAAAAGAGTGTCCACTGTTTAGAACAAATATCACAGTTTCCTTTACTTTAAATATTTCTTCGTTATTTCTTGAACACCAGGTTAGACTGGTGAAATTGATTGTGTAACTTCAATATTGATTTATAAAAAAATCAAACCGATTCGTCAAAACGACGCATACCAACATCGAAGACGCGGAAAGGGGGTTGCTTTGTTCGGTGCGTATAAAAAGCGAGTGCCTCACTCGAGGCTCTTGCGCCGGTAATAAGAACAAACGTGTCACCGATGAGATGACGCGTGTCGGCCAATCGGGCGGGAGGCCGCAGCCGGCGGTGACGTCACCTGGCCACCGACCAATCGCGGTGCCCCGGTCAACTTGGACTAATTGGCGTTGTGTGCGATAACTCTCTAGCCATGAGGAATCTGTGCACTCGATTCGGCGCACACGCATGACTTGCCTCTACATACACACATGCAAATACTACGCAAATAAAAAAATCATGAGACAAGCAAATATGTTATGAAATATTGAAAACTATCCATTTAGATAGTAAACTACTTACTAAAAACACTAATAGGTGCGTTTAGTGTAACTTTCTCGTATTAAAAATTATACAATATTTACGGTAGGATTTCTTAGTTTTTATCACGATTTATAAAATCAACTGAAATTATTATATTTCCTCCTGAGCTGTCCATGTCAGGATTAAGACAGATTAAAACTACCGATGAGGGAAATATTCGTTTTTAAAAACAAAAGTAAAGCATGGGAATATACAAGAAACGGTTTATGAATTATGTGCAATTATATTAGCCGTCGGACAGTGAGAACTGTACACAATGGGATAAGAATTTTAATGTATAATAATTAATACGAACAATTTCTAACATCTACAGCATGCTCTGTGCAGACTTTTATAACCATAAAATTAGCATACGGCTTAAATTCTCTTTTAGACAATTAGATATTTTAGTTAGTGTATTCATTTCTTGTATTACTTGAATTATAAACTAATTTAAAATCTAGATTGTTACTGTTATTTTTAATTCTTAGTAACAAATTGTACGTTTTATCCAGGAAAACATTATTACGTTCGATCTTCACTTTAATGAATGCATTAAATAACATGTTTTAGTTATTTTGAGTATTAACTGTTTCTGTGTATTGAATCATGCAAAAAAATTTAGATTTTTCAAAGTTAAGGATTTTTACGTCCATCTAAACTTTCGCATTTATAATATTAGTAAG
>DVQH01000441.1:0-24226 GCA_018231625.1 Papilio phestus
CTCTCTCTCTCTCTCTCTCTCTCGCTCTCTGCCTTCGCTGACGTTATGCATTCAATTCAGGTTTATGCACTTACTGATGATGTGTCCTGGTCAGCACAATTGCCACTGTAGATGTCGTAGTGAAGACAACCAACGGGAGATGGAGAGTCGGTGGCAGAGTGGCGTTTCCCTGTCTCTGTAAGAAGCATTGATTTATAAGTTTTGACTGCGTGCAGCCTGAATGGACCTATTCGCTATCTGATGCTGAGTGCTGTTTCCTTTAATTTCTCAATCTCGCCCGCTGTCCGTTGCTTTGTCTAACTGTCGCATCCTTTCAATCTAATGACTGTGCCTTTGAGAAGGGCAGAGTCAATTCCTTATCGTGCTTCCTCATCTGTCCGATGGTTGCCGTAGTCGTGCCGTGTTATTGATTCCCTACTGGTCGGCAAGGTTGTCCAATGGCAGAGAGCACGCGACGCGCTCGCCCATCACTCAAAGCTTGGCTGGCTGGCTTGACCGACCAACAGACCAGCCGGCCGGCAGCTTTCGTCCTCTCTTTTGTCTTAGGCGGTCCATGCTGTGCACTTCTTAATTTATGCCTAACTTTCGACCGATATCTTCTTTCTCAATTTCTTTCCGTTTGATCGATGAATGCAGCAAATTTTTTGACGTGTGCTCTTCTCAGCGAACCGAGCAGAAACTTTTTTATTTCAGCAACATCCATTCCTGGCGGTGATTCATTCTAGCCGAGGACCAAGTAGTTGGTCGGCGGTGGGTGCCATCCTGCCTCGTCACTATAGCAAACAGGCATAGTGGTACCGGTAATCACCGTAACTGTCACACTGCACTGCTCACCTGTCGGGCGAGGTGTGTGTGTGTGTGCCTTGTGCTCAAAGCCAGTGGCACATTTCCTCACTTGCCTATATTCTCACGTTGCTAGGCGACTAGTGCTTGTTGTGGATAGATACCGGTGAGATAGTGGTGAACAGTACAGTATCACATTTGAGAGTGTACATTTGGGCTCGCCCCTATAAGATTGCTATGATGAAACCGTGCTTCGAGCAGAAGGAGAAGTAGCATGGTGCTAATGGTGTTTCTCCATTGTCTAATTGATTTACGCGGTCCTGCCCAGTGGGCACTATGAGCGATCTAGCACTAACGTACATCTTAATCTTGGCCTCGGTGGCTGTGAATGCCACTGGGCACTACTTTGGTAGTGCTAATTATGATCGCGGTGCCTGTTGTGTCACTGGCATGCCACCAAATGGCTGGTCAGCGCCAGTGGTCCACGGACACCAGCATGTCTGCACTTAATGATAGATGGCACACTAATAGCAATGGTCTAATAATTTTGGCTTCCATGTGGCCGCACTGGCATCTGCCTGTGCCGTACGATTTATCGAAACGTTTAACCTTCTGACTTTCGGTGTGAGAGACACTAAGTTGAACTAATGGGTCTCTGCTCTAATTGATGCTCGATAAGCTTGCGCCGGCATCTGCTTGCTATACGACATTGCTTGTCCTTTGCACTCGCCGTGTAATGTGCCCGACAAATCAACACGTACCACTTGGAACAAACTTTTTTCTTGCCTTGTCTAAGTGACTGGGATGGCCACAAAGAGGCATGTTAGGCACCGATCGGAGTCATCCGGAATCAGTCTCGATTAATTGTTGCCATTCATCGTCTTTTGACTGGCTAGCGCAATGCCGGTCGGCTCGGCAGTTAGCGGTCTAGTTAGTCGTGACACAAATGGCGTTCCAATGCCTTCAATTCTGTCCTACCGACCACAATCAAACGAGTCGCCGGCCAGCAAAACAGCCGCCACATTGAGCCTCCTGACTAGTTGTGCTCCCCACTGATCTCTTTACACCCTCTCAAGCATCCAAAGATGAGTTAATTATTCTGAATGGGCCATCACTGTGACAGGCATTTTGTATGGCGCTAAGCGTCGTTTTCTTTGTCTTGTAGAAGCGTTTTGTTCATCCACCGCCTCGTTTAGTGGTGCTAAGACAGTGCCACTCGGTTCCATCGGGCTCACTGACTTGCCATTACCGCACTCTGGTAGTGATTAAAGGATTGAGCCCATTTGGCTTGATTGGCCGCCTTTGTACTTTGCATTCATTGTGAGCCTCGCGATGAGTGACTCGTCTTTGTTGTGGCTCAAAGGCAAAAAGCTCACTAGCCGGGTAACAAACAACATCTTGTCTGTTAACGAGAGTGGACGACAGTGACGGGGGCAAGGGTGGTAGTGGTGGTTAGGGGGTAAGCTCCGGTGCTCTCTACTCATAACCAGAGAGAAGAGATGGGGAGAAACGAGATGATACGCCATCGATGTCAGTGGTGCCGTGTTTGTCGCGCCGGACACAAAGGGTTTTGCTGAGAGTCAGGGCACTGTTGAGCAGTTGTAATGTTACTTGACAAATGACCCGATTGCTACACTGCAGTGAGTTGCATCGAGTCGCGTACAGCTCATGATGAGTCGCACGCGCACCGCTCGTTGCCCTCTCGAGTTTTGTGTTGTGTTGTGTTGTGCTCTTGCTAGCTATTTTGCGCTCGTTGACTGTTGGTCGCAATGAAATATGGCCTCTCTACACTGGGCCAGCGTGTTGACTCGCCACCATAAGTGGCTCTATTACTACGCCGAATATGTCTCGCGCGCTGTTTGTCAAGCATTAAACTGATTAGTCCAATTAGGCACAGCTCGACATGGCGCTACAGTCAGTGTCTTTGGATCTCCGTAGTGTCTGAAGTGAGCTAGGACCGAGCAGGCGCGATCGTGGACCAGTTGGTGCCGACAGGCACTTTCGCTAATTGTCGCCATTGTTGTTGTCGATTTTTGGTCTTACACAACCAAGCAGCTTCATTGATTGGTTCGATATTAATTTTAAATTTTCTACTTAAATCTCTAATTGCAATCATTTGTCACTTGCTTGACACCACTGGTTTCACTTGTTTCTGACCAAGACAGTAGCTACAGTTTTGGCCCGATTTCGCAAATCTATTCCAATGGTATTTAGAGACATTGCAGGTGGGCACCAACCTGTTTGCTTGCAGTGTGTTTTGCCTACACCAAGTGGGCTTAGAATACAGTCAAAGTTTCACACCCAGAGTTTCAATTAATAAGGTCTTACCTCGCTGAGCCTGAGGGTGAACGAAATCGAGTTGAAACTGTATGGACTCTGTCGCGTGTGCGAGCGTTTTTAATTGGCCTTTGATGATGATGACAATGGCAGCAATCGATGCTGCTTCGCGCTGTCGGTCTCTCACTGTCTGACTGTGTGACTTTTAATTTAATTAACTTAAGTGTAGCAATCGGGTCGATCAGTCGATAGGCATGGCAGGCACATTTGGCCTGTGATGCTGGTCACCGCTGTCACAGTGACGGTGCTGGTCGATTGTTCGATTGCCATTTGGTGGGTCGACTTGTCCCGATTGCCAATGCCTGCTGCTACCGAGGACGACAAGAACGACACTGGTGCCGTCGAGTGATTTACTTGGATCAGTCGTCGGAGCAAATGAGAGCCGATGCCGGCTGGCCAGTGGCCTCTCCCACGCCACTGACTCAGCTTAATGTCATCATCTTCACGTCGCCATCTCACACGGCACTAGATGTGTCACAGCAATCGTTTTTCGATAGAATCGCACCACTCTCCTGCTCATGGCAGTCACTATCACCACTCCCCTTCTCACTGTTCTCGTTCATCGCTTGTTTCACCAGCCGTGGACAGTGAGATTAACAAGGCAGATTCAAACCAAAGTTGAAACAGGCATCTTTATATTAAGAAGAAGAGATGTCAAGCTTTGCTGCGCCGTCGCAGCTGGCCACTGGGCCTAGTGCTGGACATAGGGCCTTGCCATCAAGCCACGTCTCTCTCTCTCTCTCTCTCTCTCCTCTTCATTCGCTCATCCTCGACTATCGAGCAGGACCGAGGCACTTCATTCACTCCTTTCATCGCTGACAAATGGCTTCGATTTGTTCTGCTCGCCTCTACTGGTCCGGGTTTTATTAATTTCCTTAACGAGGATCGACTGATGATGATGATGATGATGGCAAGGCTGGTACGGGGCCACTCCATTCTGTGGCAATGATTGACTTTAATTTCTACAATTGGTCACTTTATATTTAAAAATGACTCGACTGTGAGCGGCTCATTGTCGACGAGCTGGGTGGCGAGTCGGCACGCTGGTCACTTCGATCGCCACCAAGTGCTGCTTGATGACAATCGTGCTCTGCTTTGCTTGGTGACAAATAGGCCCCATTTGAGCGGGTGACACTCATTTCAGGCGTCACTGGTTTTAAACTGGCTCCTTGAAATGCAGACTGCTGGCCAGAAATTAAATCAAATTAGCTACTGACCAGTGTGCTTCATGATAATGGCAGGAGCCCGCACAGCACGCAGTGCAGCCCAGGCCACACTTGCCTCTTTTGATCATCAACGGTGACCTCAGCGTGCGCAGCAACTTTCACCACCTACCACTCCCACTCCGCTGATACTGAGAGTAACAACTGTCATTTTGGGGAAATAAAATTTCTATTTCCTTCTTTCATAATCGAATTAGAATCGAATGAGCTTTCTCGGATTGGACCGCGCGCGCAGCGATGACATTACAGTAATCGGCAAGTCCAAAGTCCACTGTTCATTTTTGTTTATTTGTTCTTTTTTTGATGGCTAACTCGTCATGTTTACAAATGGAGTTACGCATGCGTCACGCGAAATGGCGATGTGCGCTAGCGGCACCAATTGAATTAACATCTCCACAGTCACGCTTGTTACAAGATTCCGACTCTAGCTGGCTCTCGTCAATGTCAGTCATCGGTTGCGCTGAAGTGCAGTGAGAATCTGAAAGTTAAGTCGATGGTGAGACCAATCGACAGTGATCAGGTTGTTGGCAATGGCAGTGGCTATTTTCTGAGATCTACTGTGTTCTTCCGTAGCAGCTGGCCATTGCTAATCGGGCAAGATAAATGTGCGAGATTAATTGAGTCGTGTAGTGCATAATGGCCGGAACTGAATCACAGTAGCGAGTTGGGTTATCAGGCTCGAGGTGTGCTTTGTCTTGCCTGCTGCTACTGCCAACCGATCCACAGTGGCATCGCTCCGGCCACTGCACTAGTCTCAACTCGGTTTTTGGGACAGATTAGATTAATGACTAGCTCGCTTGCTCCGACTTGGCTTAGACACTGGTCGGTCTTGTTACCGTCCAGCGGCAGGATGGATTCCACTTGGATTTGTTCTCCGTGTCGCGGGCAATAGATAAATTGACTTGATTAAGCCAGATCGAGCCCAGGCACCAGCAGCCTTCTTTGGATGGTTGGCTCGGTGTGTGTATGTGTGTGTGTGTGTGTATCGCCCGGTTTGTCTTGGGCCTCGTTGCACAGTGTTCTCTTTATTAATTCAAACACATTATTTAATGCTATGTGAAGCGTAACAAGCGCGCAGAGCAGACAATCGCATGCTCGAGCCTGCAGCTAACGAATTGACATGCACTGGCGACACTTGGCGCACCGAGATGCCAAGATGCTAGCGCGGCAACAGCCAGCACCCTGGCAGGAAGGCAAAAGCACCGCCGCGCGCTCACCACAGTTACCAATCGATTCACTGATTGAGTCACAGTAGGATTCAAATTTGTACGTTTTTATTTTTAATTTTTTGCTTCAAACAATCGGGCGCGCAGTGAGCCATCCCTGTCGCGATCTGGCCGTCTCACCGAACAGCACTGGAGCATGAATAAGTCAAAATTTACAAATAAAATTTTCTTCGCTTACCATTTTGACACTTTGACATAAGAACAACCGTGCTCGATGCCCGTCTGTCCGACTCGATGCTTGCCTGGTACGCTTTGCTCTAATGATCACCCGATGACGAGGCTCGTCAAAGACACGCCCCGGTTGTCTGTATTTATTAAAAATTGTTAAATAATATTTGTTCTCAACTCGGACTTTTCGTTCAATTTACTTTGATTAAATTTGATTCACTTTAGCGTAGGCTTGGGTAGTAGTGATTGTTCAACAACTCAAAGCTCAGTGAGCTAAGGTGCACTTTTGGCTGCACAGTCACTTATAATGCTAAGGCCAGTGGCCAGATTGATTGGCTGACATTAGTATATATGTACAATAAACTGTCTCAGTGATGAGGGGAAGGGCGATCATCGTTTGGTAGAATCACTTTAATTCTAGTCATGACAGTTGCTTTGCTCACAAATGGGCTCGGGGCAAATTTGATTATCGTGGCGCGCATGGTTCCAAAGGATAGATGGTTTGCTAGAGCTTTTTTGATGTGTGCCTGTCGCAACGTGAATCCATTTTTCTTCATTTGACTTGCCGGTGATGATGTGACCGTCAAGCGAAGTGATTGCCTGAGATTCATCCATGCTAAGCATTGTTGGTAGCCGCATTCGGGCGAGTTTTTGTGACGGGTGCGCGATTAGCGAGGACCCGGTTGACTCGGGTGCTGATTAGTGAGATCACCATGTCTCCATTCTCTGCCTGACTTTCCAATCTTGCCGAGTGCATGCACCAAGGATAGGGAACAAATTCAATTTGTGCCACTTCTTCACTTGGCCAGTCATTTCATTTAGTCGATGACGATGATCGGCCATTTGCGAGTGAGACAACAAACGGTCCAACTGCTGTCGCTCTATCTCCCCCTCGACTGGTGACGGCCACTTGGCTCACTTGAACGCGTGCGATGCTGATTCTGACACTTTTGCCTTGTGGCACGTCTTGCCGGCTGTCTGCCTTCGACGGCCACTGTCTCACGGCTCGCAACTGGCTTAACTTGCCATTAGGCAGGGTGAAGAGAGCCTGTTCTTCAGTAATGTCCCAGCTCAATTCGCCTCGTCAGCACAGGTCGGTGGTGTTGTATTGGCAGGTTGCATCTCGACTTTGTTCACCCCCTACATCTATTCGTCTCACGATGCCACGTTTAATGCTGATGGCTGGTTTGCTAGCTTGGTGGTGCAATACAGTCACCAGTTGCCACCCTTGCCCATCTACCGACGTCAGCCGGAGAAGTCATCAAGTTCGGGAACAGTGAGTCAAGTCAATGCCTTGATTGTACCCATTGGTCAGAGCAAATGGATCACCAGTGTAGCCAACTACTGGTGATGATGAGCCTGCCATAACAAACGGCAGGGTAGAGAATCAGGAGGGTTGACCGATTATGAATCGGACCAGTCTTAGTATGAATCTCACTGCCTGTCTGGCTCCATCACTCACCACCACAGAGAAGTCAAGTAGCGCGAGCACTGTGATAATGGCCAGCACTGTATGATCCAGCACTGAGACCAAGGAGCAAGCAAAGTGCCACACAGACACACGCGGTCTCAGTCTGACTGATGACAAAATCCTCGCTCTATCGCTAGCTCTAGCATCGGATACAAATGGATGATTGAATGAAGTACTGAGCATTATTTATGCATTCTATTCTGGTTTGATTTTCCTTTTGAAAATTTTGTCATTACCAGCGAATTATGTTTTATGGGTGACTGTTCGTTTGCTCCTCTACCCGGTTGGTCTTATAGAGTTAATTCAGTCATGGGACCGAGGCGCCAGTAATGATCACATCATAACATTATCGTTATTGTCAAATCAGATGCGATTTGTCTTGCCCTCTCACTGGCTTTCTCCACTTGGCTCGCTCCTTTCTCACTTGACACGCTAATTCTCGGTGCACTTCACTCCACGGAAAGTTTGAGCTTTCCTGTGGCTGTAGCGGGGAAGAAAGGAAAAATGAGAGACCGCAATTAGCACCGGGATTGTCTTGTCTTCTTGAACTGGGTCCATCTAGCCACGCAGCCTAGGCGCGGTGTGCGCGGCCCATTTCCGCTAGGCAACGCGTCAGGCCAGTGCAAGCATAAAGCGAGTGCTCTATGGAACATTCTGCAAGGCCATCCAGATTGCCATTGTTCTTGTCACGGGCACTGGCTCGATTCGGTGACACTCGCCGGGTGCCAGATTGTGATCGTCGTCATTAATTACCGTGTTCAGCAGGAGCCGGGGGCGGGCGAGTTCTGGCACAAACGGCTCCCAACCGTTGAAGCAACTTAAAAACTTGGCCCGATTGGACGATTCGATTGTGATTAACTCTCTAACGATAATGTGCCAAGTCGGCTCTCACCCAGCAGCGGGCAGTCAGGCGGCAAGATCTGCATTCGGTGACGTGCTGCAGGCATCGATTCTTTCTACTGTGATGACATTTTGCTAATAATAGCCTCAGATATTAATTGGCTACTGCTGTCGCCATAATTCTATAATGAGGGGTCGATTGGGAACACTCGGCCACACGCCGTCGGTGCCTTCATTGATGGCCAGCTACCGAGCACTGGATCATCAGCAGCATAATCACAAACACTGCAATCCATGCCCTTTTCCCACCGTGTCTCACCAAAAAATTATATCAGGGAAACTCAGCATGAAAGTACAAGGTTTAAAGTGTTGATTTGTATGTCTTCAAATCAAATCTAGTTGGGATTAACTAACACCAAACAATGTGAGAATAAAGTGTATGTTACTGTCAAAACGTGATTTCAGTCAAATTGCGATTTGCTATACTCAAATCCGGCAAATTATGTCTACTTACTCATTTTAAGTTGCTTTGATTCATAGCGGATAAGTTATACGTATTTCCGCAATTCCCTAATATATAAGTTTGAGGATCTAGAGTCATAGGTTTGCCAATTTTGTAATCTCTGGTTATTAAACCTTTCAGTAACTTTATGATCAATGTACCAACTGGTTCAACCGAGCTCCGTGGTGATGGATCTCAATTAGTGCATTGCCGCGCAATCACCGCCAGACTAGTGGTACGATGGATGCGGCCGCGCTAGTGGAAGGGGCATAAGACCTAGTCCCACGCTGGAGAGCGCTACACTATAGCAAACTTCACTTGGAGGCAATGTGTAAAGCTAATTGTTTGCACATTTATTACTTAAGATCATGCTACCATTGGTCACCTTCAAATGCTGTTTTTATACAAAAAAGGCTCTTTCGATTTGCTCTGTTTTGAACGTTGTACTAAAATCAGTTCTTTATAACTTGCAGTAGTTTAAACTTACTTTAACCTAGATTTCATTGACAGGACTTTAGCAAAAACTACAAAGTAAACCGCTCTCAGAACGAATGGGGCATTTTTGCCTCTAAGAAGAGCCTTGCAGGAATTGAGCGATAACAGTAGTTTATGTTTGACCAGCCGACTGTAGGGATAGCACAAGTGTTGTGTTCCACAAGGGTAGAGTGAGCCAGCCCCACCGCGTGCCACTGTGCCACGCCGTTGGCTGGTGGCGCGTGTGTGGTGTGCGCGCGCAGTGGCCACGGTGGGTGCCACCGTGTGGCACTCGCTTTAATCCTGTCGGCTAACTGAGGGCTTGTCCGCACCACTAAAGGCTGCTGTCGGTGGCCCGAGTAGTGCCAGTCGCCAACCACGCGATGCCCGCGCCACGTCTCTCGCCTCGAGCCGGTGACTTGCCAGAACACACGCATGCTGCTTGTCAAACATAACACTGGTGATCCACTACCTATTCAGGACAGCTCATCCTAGTCATCATCATTCCTCTCTCTTTCTCCCTGTACATTGCTTTACCTGTGCTTCCGCTGTCGGTATTAATTTTAGAGTGTTTGTGTGTGTGTGTGATGTATGAACCAATTCAAGCGTGCGCGCCCGCCAAGTCCCCCTTCGTTTATCGCTGTTCGCACTGTAAGGCTTGATATGTTGAACAGTGGCTCTCACAGGTTGATGATCAGTCACACGTGACTCAGCTACGGACTACAGTTTATTAAAATGATGAAATGCAATTTCTTTAACATTTACTTACCTATATATTTGTTTGTTTTTGTGTTCCTCACAGTTGAGTTTGAGAAGAAGATGTCTGATGAAGAAGGGACTGACCTGATGCACTTTGCCCAACGTGATTCCCCGGGCCCAGCTATGTCGCCATCTATCGGTCACGAGGTGTCAAAACAGCACGAGACTGATGCGGCAGACACTGACACCGAAGAAGAGGTGGTAGGCAATGATGCTAAACCCTCCCCCGCAAGCTCGTCAGCGCTTCCAGGAGAAGCCCAGCTGGAAAACACTCCCACCAATGGTTTTGCTGCTTCTGAAGACGAGAGCTTAGAAATGGAGAAGATCGATTCAGTGCGAGCTATTTCTTCACCGGCCGGCAGCAGTGGCATTGCCTCACCAGCTTCATCCGCCAGTCAACACCTCGAAGAGTGTGACGCTCTCGACAGTACCTTTACGATCAAGCAAGGTTAGTTAACACGATCAACAATCATCATCCATCAGTAAGAGTGACATGCTATTAGGGCAAAGAGTCATCTTTTTGTGATCAGAAGGTGTTCAGTGAACACTGTTCACGGTCAACAATTGCAATGGCACTCTCTGTGGCCTGATGACGATAATGCAGCATGAATTGCTAGTTTGTCCTTAGTTCGCTTGTAATGATGGATTGAGTAAGTGGAGCACAAAGCGCATACAGGCAAACTTTTGTTCGGAGGAAGGAAGAGCAGAGCATTAGGGAGAGAGTATGAGTTTAAGTAGAGCTGCTACCAGAGCCCGAGCCAGGGTCGAGCACAAGCGTTCTGGTGCTCACATGAAGTCGATGCCTTCGTGTTCCAATAATGGTCGTGATCACCATTAGCATCGGTTGGGCGCAGTTACCGAGGTGTGCTGTCTCGACAATCACCGCGGCCACGGCTGCAATCATCGTACTCTTTCCTTTCCAGCTTGACGCTTTCGATCGATTCGGCCACAGTTTTTCAGGCCTGAGCATAAAATCGCCCACCTTGGATCGATCTGGCCACCTGATCTAGAGAGATGCGCAACTTGCATTGCTTGCGATAACCGTTTGCCTGTTACAGATGTGCCGTGCAAGTGCAATTTGTTTCCTTCATTACGAGTTCCCGGTTGGCTTCTCAGCTAACTGGTACAGTGGGTGTAATGAGAGGCTGATGTCAGAGGCCCGGTGGCACCACAGACGCGTGCCATGCACCGATTCTTAGATTTTTCCCTGCCGCATTAAGTCTTTCAGCCTTTCATCTATTTAAAATCTTGCTGTTTGAATGTGATTTTATAGACCTCGCTCGTTCCCGGTGATCATTACCATTAGTTGCTCCACCATGTGCTCTACTGTGCGGACTCACGGCACGATTAACGTGGATGATGCGGCCACGCTGCTGGTGGCTAGATCGCCAACACTGCAGTTCAAACCAACCAAATGAACTCTACTCGCACTCACTAATGCCCTGTTTATTGCAAACTCATTTAGACCTGATTAGACTAATCGTGCTTCTTTTTCTTTACACTTTGCTTTTCACCTATTTGTAGAAGAGGAAGTCGGGATAAATGGGCATTCTCAAATGAACGGAGTCGACTTGGACGAAGGTCTGGAGTCACCTCACTCACCACACCTCCACTCGGCGCCACAGTCTCCTCATCGTCAGCCATTGGCCTGCATTCCTGTGGAAACTGTTCTTCAAGAACAATCCCTTGCCGAAACTCCCTACATGCCTGGCGAATGCTTCACCGGGCACCAGCCTCATTTGGATGGCAAGATTCCCACAAGCCAAGGTAGGGCACGGAGAAATGTGTTGTTCAGTTAGTACAGCATCAACCGTAGTTGTACTTTACCGCGAATGTCGGAGGTGATGGCGTCACACCGCACAATGGGATGATGTGTCAATACATTTGCGCGCTCAAGCATGGATTGCCCGCCGGACGACGGCAGACTGCCAGAACCAGAGCTTTTTACTAAGTGCCACGCCGGCTTGTATATTTACATTTAAATTATTAAATTTGCAATATTAGCTCCGTTTGTTGACAGGACCAATTTGTCGGTGACGATCCGGTCTAGGCAGCACCAGTGGTGTTCCGGTGCTTGGTAACTCAATGCTGCTCACTTGACTGGCGAGTAGCGCCTTATATCATTGATCATTAGAGCTAGGGAGAGTTGTACCTGCGGGCATGACTCGAATCATAAGACCAGAAAGGGTTTGCAGCGGCGACGTGTTGGGTCCGGTCAGCCGTGTAGCTGTGGCAAGTCTAATTAAGCCTTATCGCGGCCTAGTGTGGCCAATTGGGCTCGTTACGACACAGACCAGTGATTTCAGCACACCGACCAACCGATTCGGGCACGCGAGTCGTGTTATCTTTTTATGCCTAGCTGCTCTGGAGCTCGGTGTCGCCAACGCGCCTAGTGAACTTGATTTCGTACCGAGCATTAGATGCTCTAATTAAGGTCGCTGCTTCATGCTAGCTTTGCTGGACTAATGAATCTGACTGAATGTATCACCTAATCGATCCACTGCTGGTGCGGCACCGGTCTTGTGCCTTGCCGAATCGATTTCATCCGATTGCTTTACTGCTACTTTCATTGCCATGTGGGGCGTAGTGGGTGACTGGTGTCACCGAGTGGACACTTACACTAGCTGACAAGTTAGCTGATTTTGCAACTGCCATTGGTATGGAGGCAACGGCGAATTGCTTGAGGGTATTGTCGAGTGCACGGCTGGTGAATGAGTCGAGACAACTGCTTGGCCACGCACCTTTCACGACTGGAATCTTTAATGAACACTAATTGCTGACCAATGCCTCTATTTGAGTGTTACTCTACCCGAAATTTAATTGGATTACGCTACACTGTCTTCTACCTGCTACAAAGCTTTGTACACCCCGAGAGATACTGCATTTTTCTAGTGTTAATTTTAAAATTTGCTTGTCTGTTGTCCTCCGGCTACAAAGTGGCGTGTTTGAATTGGTGCGTGCATGGTACTCGATGCCTGAATTGCATGTCTAGTTGGGTCACTGGACATTGGGTGGTGAACCAGGGAGCCTAATTGGGAGGGAGGGCACCTGCCTGGCACCAGCTTGTTTGAACTGTGGCCAGTACTAAACAGCTGCGCTACTTGCTTGTGATCCCACAATCGGCAAGCACAAAACGGCACGAGCAGCGTGTCCAGCTACCTAATGACTTGGGGTAACACATGCCACGGGAATTGGACGCGCAAGGTGTTGGTCTAGGCTACTGATGCCGATCTGGTGGCTTGTATGCTGAGGTCAGCAGTAGTGTGCTTGTGGTACTAGTGACGCCAAGACTAGCGACGATTAGGTTAAACTGGCTGCATTTCTTTACCACTCGATTGCTCCGTGTTTCGACCTAATACCCGAGCTTAAGTTGTGTTTGCCATTGTTGTCGGCACAGATGAAAAGATAATTCACGTAGCAGCACACTGGCTACGTGTGCCTGTTTTGCCTGCCTGTGTCGTATAGTCCGTTTGTTCTGATCCCCGAACAGCCATTTTGCTTGGCTTGTCTGTTTGGTTGCGGCCGAAAACTGTTGACTTGCACAGTTCTAATTATTATTGGCTTTTATTAGATTTGTCGTGTTGTCTGTGTTGTTTCTGCCTGTCGGAAAGCTCTTCTCAACAGCAAGTCATCCTCGGCAGCATTTGCCATGCTACTCTTTCAATTTAATAATATAATTTATTGGTCTTTTGCTTGCTGCATGGATGGCTGGCTGACTGACTTGGCGAGCCAGGCACTAGGCAGGGCAAGGCCAGAGGAACCTAGCTTAAGTCTATTATCGAATCAAGTCACCGTGTGCTGGCTTTTAAAACAAAAGTTATATTTTTAAATTTAAAATATCTCGCCAAATGTCTTGCGACAAGAAGTGCACTGAGAGCGAGCCATCCGGACCCTAAATGAGCTTAGTTAGCACTAGGCCTAAACTCGACTTGACTGGTCTCACTTCTCGCAGGTGCGCTTCCCTGCACTCCATTTGACTCGCCTCCTTAGTGGTGTCTCCTTGGCGCATTCAATTTTCCTCACTCTCACTTTGCATGCACTCAAGACCTTTTAAGGTAAATCACTTGTTTGGTAAATCACTTGCCAGCATGGTGCCAGTGCCATTTAGAGTCTCCTCTTCTGGGTAACCAGGTGCCCCCACCACCAACTGAGACCCCAATTCGTGTCAGTTTTTCAAGTTGACTCTCTCTCTCTCTCTCTCTCTCTCTTCCTCTCTCTTTCTTTCTTTACTTTTTTGCATCAATACCTAACTCTATGCAACTAATTTCTCTGCAGCCCTCTACCACTACAGCTAATTACAGAATAAAATATTTTAAACTAGCTTCAGTTAGCCACTCTGTGAAGTAAGCATTGTTAAACTTATTTTGACTGCTACGTGCTGAAATAAAATTTAATTTCTTCTTCCATCATCATCATACCCTATCATTATGATTCATGCTGATTCTCAATTCTTCAGTCTCAACCAGCCCGTCTAATTAGGAAACCGCGTTCTGATTCAATTGTTTCGTAGACAACTTTTCAAGAAAACTTACTCATCATGCCTCCTTATCGTCTTAGCGCGCACTTTGACTCAATGGCTAGGTTGACAATTGAGAACTTCTAATAGCTAGTCAAATGGGCTTGATGCGAGTGTACTTCTACAGTGGTGCCACTGACGCACTGCATCTCGTCGTGGCGTCGTCGTTATTAGATTAGACCTCGAAGTACTTCTCATGACAGTAGTGTTTGCACACGACTTGAGCCGACGGCGCCAGTTACTTTGCCAGTTTACCTGAGAGCCCTCGGCGATGCAGTGGAGCCCACCGACCAAGAGAGCGACTGCTTGGCTTACCCAACATTCAGACATCGAGGCGAAGGGCACTTCACGCGTCCCCAAGGAGCTTTCAACTTGCAAATTGGCTTCGCCACTGAAAGCATGCTGCATGCCTGCCAGTGGGTGCCCCGCTACTCGGCGCACACTGCGGGTCCCCATTGTGTTTGATGAGCATTCGAAACGGTTTCCTGCTTTATTAGAGCCAAATTACGCTCGCAGGTCACGTTTACCTCATCATTTTATCACTGATTTAATAGAAAAGGAAGGAGAGAAATTCTTAATATTTTTATAATTTCGATTCAACACAGTGGGAGCTATTGTTCTGCACTGGGCAGTGGGCGTGCACTGAGCACAGTGGCCAGGCTCACCTAGGGAGCCCGGTGCGCGATAGCCGGTAAGGGCGGCACGTCCTCGCCACTCGACTCCCTTCCTCTCGATCGATGGCTAATTTAGACCCATCGCCTCACCCAGTGCCACCACTATTGTGCCCACCATGTGACACTTTTCCTAGGTTGCTCCTCGTACGTGAGTTTCATTATTTTCAAAATTTCAATTTTACATCTTCCTCAAATCTCTCGCGTTCTCTTGGTGACTAGTAATTGAGTTTAGCTATCTCTCGCTTACTTGTCCCTCAACTTGTGTCTATTTGATTAAATTTCTTTTCGGCCAAATTAGATCTGGTTTTAATCAAAATTTGTTTGCTTTTCGTTTCTGATTGAATTTTGGTATTCTTGTCAAGAGTGCAAGAATCGATGGACCCTGGTGGCCAATGTCAGGTGGGCAACTTTTGATTTGTTTTAGAGTCTTTGAACTTTGGTTAGGGTCTAGCGTGGCTACGAGTGCTGAAATGGTTCATTTGTCAGCAACCAACTACTTGCAGGCGACATTAATCTCGTGGCTTGACTTACTTCATCATTACTAATGATTCATTAGTGTTAGCGCGATTCGTAGCTTGTTGTGGCTAACGTCAACTACACCCGTGGCCAAGAGAGACTACTTCTTTGTCTTCTTAACTCGGATCACTTGGATCTACTTACTAATAGTACTTTGTAAAATAAAACTACCCACTTAAACACTTGTGCTTGGATCAAATATGCCGATATGCTAGAGAGTCAAAATTAGTAGTTTGCTGGCACCTTTTCTGGCAGTATTCCTTGCTAGTGTACCAATCCAATTTTCTTAATTACATTTTTTGCTGAGCATCTCCGGTGCTGATTCGGGATGTGTTATTGTTGTTGCACTAATTGCCTTATAATTAAGTTTGGATACTTGGTGCGCATTAGTAGTTGTTAGATCACTGACTTACACTAGATCTTTGCAACTTGCTAATACTTTGGCTCATACTGACACTTCTATTACTTGGATTAGGTGCAAGTTTAATTATATATATTTATATCTATATAAAATTTGCAGTATTGGTTTTCATGATTGGGGTTTTCAACTAATTCTTCTAAATTCTCGAAACTTTTATTGTTTGGTTAAACATCAACGAGTTACTTTTAGGCCATGGAGTGGGCACTAAGATTGAGCCGTACTTTATGATCCTGCTGTTTGGTCTATTGGTTTGTCTTGCTGCGCCTAATCCAATTAGATGAGCTTGATAGCATTGCGCTCACTGTTTCGCGGGTTGTTTGCTTTAAAATCTCTACATTTAGATGGCATTTAGGTGTACTGCGCTTGATTGAACTACTGAATTTATCATCATTGTTATCTTAAAGAAACAATTGTATCTTAACTCAAATATAACTTGTGATTTATGAATTTGAAAATATTCGACTGATCACTATGCAAATGCAATGAGAGCTACCTCGACATGGTATTAAAACAAACTATCCGCTTTGATGAAGTAGCCGGATATTGTCTTATAATAAAATTAGTTGTTTTAAAATAATATTTTTTCTCTCACTGCCTGTTGGCGTTCTATTACCATTTATTTATTTTAAAAATTGTAATATTGCTAGTTTTTACAGTTGCTAGTTAATCTCGATTTTTAATTTTTTGGTTGATCATCAACGTGTTACTCTTAACTGAGCTGTACTTCATGATCCAGTCGTTGGTTCATTGGTTTGTCTTGCTGCGCGTAATCCAATTAGATGAGCTTGATTGGCATCGCTCTCACTGTCTCGCGAGTTGTTTGCTTTAAAATCTCCACATGTGGATGGCGCTTAGGTGCGGTGCGCTTCACTGCGGCTCACCACCAACTTGGCCAAGGCGCTATCAAGCCCCACGGCTGTGACAGAAAGGCAGTTTTGTTCTAAAGGGTGTTTCATTATTTCAGTTCTTTTAAACCTGGTGCAATAAGTACGAAACTTGAATTTTAAAGCAACTCTGGAATAGATAGAAGCCTGAAAAGTGGGTTTTTTAGTTTAAACTTTATTCATTAAATCCTTTATGTGATTGTGGAGACGAGATTTATCAAAGACTTGCCCATCGAGTCAAAAAAAGTGATAGTTTTTCTAAATTTTAATTATAGAACAATTTTTACGTGTTAAAAATAATTAATATATATATATTTAATAATAATAAGTTAATTCTTCTCTATAACAAACCTCTTCCTTTATGCAATCACATAAAGGAATTGGATGAATAAG
Source organism: Papilio phestus (assembly GCA_018231625.1). Taxonomy (NCBI): domain Eukaryota; kingdom Metazoa; phylum Arthropoda; class Insecta; order Lepidoptera; family Papilionidae; genus Papilio; species Papilio phestus. The sequence continues at coordinate 17,188 of DVQH01000441.1, forward strand.
GTTTCAACTGAAAGCCAACTCCACTCAAAAATAATTTGAAATTTTAAAGTTTGAACTTTTTTCAAGTGTGTTTAAAAACCCCCGACAATATGGAACACCCTATAGTTACCATGGAATTTTCCAGCTTAACAGTCGCTCTTTGCCGGGTGCTCTATGCAAATGTGCTGTTCGATGGCGTCAGTTGGCGGGCAAAGCACTGTGATTCGAGAGTGTTGGCCTCGAGGCGAGCCACAGTGATCCACACTGGTCGGTTGGCTGGTACGGACCTGTCAAGTCGATTTGTCACCAAGGGGCACTGGTAGCGCGCTAATATCACTGGCGCGGTGTCAGTCAAGGTGTTGCCCTCCGGTAGCCGGCACGCGTTTCCCAGTCTGTCAAGCTTAGCCCTAGCTTTTCTATAGCCCTTGGCTTGTTGACTTATCTCGAGACGCGTGCTTCTTGTTGACACTGCAACTACCTTCTGGCGCCTTGCAGCTATTTCCGGTGTTACGCTCTTTTGCGTGACGGCCATTTTTATTGTCGCTATTTTTATTATTGCCCGATAGTTGTGCTGTTACCCGTGCGGTATAGTTATTGATCATCATCGCTTGTTTCGAACGCGATTTCATCGATTTGGTATTGTGGACAATCTTTAAGGGTGGCATTGGTGGACTTGGCTGACAGTGCCAATCAGTGCAAGGTGCGTTCGTCACTATCAATCACTGTCAACGTGGTAGCCGCGCGTCACTATCAATTTGACCCCTTTTCCTCGTTGGAATATCAAGTTGCAATTCGATGCCTTCACACTCCAAAAGCGCTTATTTCTTCTGTAACACACTCTATTCTATAATCTAGTGTAAATAACTTTGCAAACGAATGGATTCTGGTTGCTGCGGTGACTGGCAGAAATTTAGTGCTCGCACGGTGACGTAGCTTCATTGTTTGAATGTGAAGCAATCGATCCGTTATTTAATAATAACCCTCTCACAACAAAGGTGTAGCGTGCATTTAGTTTCAGCGATGAAGCTGTCAATTGCTTGGCAATGACGCTGCCATACACCTCTTGTGATTGCATAAGCGATGGCACTGGTGCTTACAAAGACGTTGTTTAGCTCACTTCACTGTCTAGAGATCACAAGGTGTTAGGGGATCGGCAAGACAAACTGGGTACAGTTATCTCAACAATATATATTGGCGGAGGGAAGGGTAGAGGAAGAGGTGCTTAAACTTAGATGTGTGCCACTGCCATCCTTGTCTGGCTTAACTCGATGAGCATCACTGACTGCCGATGATCGACGAGATCGACCATTACCGATCACGCTCGATGACTCCAGAAAGGAAGTTGGATTCAGTGAGAGGAAATGATAAATGTCAAGCCCGGCTAGGTCGATCTAATTGTGATGACGATCTGGTAGCATTGCCAATCAGAGCGCATCCCGACTGACTTGATTGGCAATTTCAATTGACTAGTTTCATGTTCTACTTGCGCAAGACAATGTTGGTTGATAGCATAGCGATCTTGCAGATGCAGGCTACATCTCGCAAGACGATGCCGATAATCATTGCAGCGGCGATGATTTATACTGGGACGGAGTTGGGACCAATGCCCAGGATATTGCCACCATATCGACTTGATGACTGCTACCGCCAGTCGCCACTATTGATTCGCGTTCCGATCTGCTCGTTCCGATAATTTACGATATTAATTGAAATTCGTTGGCCGCTTTGCCTCATGCTTGATGCAATTAATCTGCTGATGCTGCCTGGTCGATTTGAATCACTTGCTCAGTTTGCTTTCATCTCCATGATGGTGACATTTCCGTTTGGCCAAATTGCATAATCAATTCTGCTGCGCTTGGCTCGTCTCCCTCAGTGGGGCCTCTCATTGCCTTGGATACGCTTTCTGTGCTAGATCACCTTGCACTATAAGCCAGCCAGCGAGCCATCTGCTCGCCTCACGTCATTTGCCACGCGATTCGATTTGTGGCCAGCTCCATCATACTTAGCCGCCTTAGGTCGGTGTAGATAGCATCTTTTGCGCACCAGCCTGTTCTTGGATAATGCTGTTACCTAGTACTAGATTTTGCTTTGCGGACTGCCGATTCCATTTGAATGTGGCTTGATGATCAATGGTGGCCACTGTCTAGAATCAGTTAGTCAATCAGTCATTAGGCAAGCATGTATGGCGATGCAAAGACACGTCTCTAGTTGTTGCTTCAATTGATGTGCGGACTGTGTGGCAATTCTAATCGAACTGCCACACAAAGCCATTATGTCACGTTTTACTCTTCACTAGTGTAAAACTAGAGCGTCAAGTGGCTCAACCAAGGTTTCTCGTCCGGACCTTTTGTAATACATTTCTCAACTAGCTCTATAAATAGACGTCTTGATTGCTCGAGGTTAACTTATGAATTCGACTTGGTTGGACAGCTAAGCAATTTATTGTGATGCACCCTAAGTTGGCCTCTTCATTTTGACTGTCATTGACTGTCGCTGCCAAGGAAGCGCCATTGATACTGCTGTGTCACCATGCAGATCAGCCAATTGGGTCGATCGCTACCACTGATGACAGTGGTAGCTAACGTTTGCTTGATGAATGGTTTAGATGGTCGGATTAGACCAACCATCTAGATGCATGAAACAAGTCATCTGGATGGTGGTGAATGATTCTCCTTCATTGCATTCCACATTCACTTTACTAAGCCTGACTGGTTACTTGATCTACGATCTGGGTGACTTTAAATGTCGCCATCTTATGGATATTTGCAGTGCTAATATTCTCATAAGTGCACAGTCTAACGTAGGCCGATTGCTAGAAGATCGATTGCAAAGTGACGTGCCACTGAAATTTCCTTGGATTGATTGGTCAAATCATTGTCCTACTGACCAAGTGTAATAGCAAACCGTGCTAGACATGCCATTGAGCAACGTATCAATAATGCAGCAGGGGGAGAGCAAGTAGCCGCAACGATGCGGTCACGGAGGTGTGTTGTGTCTGAACCGGTGCACTCGGCTGGTGGCATGGTGTCTCCATAGCCCCTACCACTCTGCTCGATTCATTCTCATTCTGACCGTGCTGGAGCATGTTGATAGATTGAATTCCTCTCCATTAGGTGCGCACCCGCACCAGTCGAGTTGTACCAGGCACGTCTCTGCTAAGTATTGTTGGAATTTTATTTAATTTACTTCAATTAGACTTAATAGAGAACTAGTGCTGTGCTCGGCCAATGGAGAAGTATGTGAGGCTAGTGTGGGGCGAGGCCCACACCGCGCACCCGCACCGCTCACCGAGCGCGCCTGGCACGATTGGTTTGATTGTAGTCGATTTATTTGGTCAATTAATTTATCCTGACTAATTTATCCTCATTTCCGTCCTCGCAATTGGCCCTGTATGGCAGGGCAGTCATTGCGTATTCGCACAGTGCTCTCCTTGTCACTCTGTCTGGCGTGGTGTCCAAGCCGGCAAAGCACGCACGCGAAGCAGCAGGCAGGCAGACCAACAGATAGGTTTAATTGGTGATGTTGCTAGTCGACAGGACCCAGTACGCGCGCCTAATTGGAACTTAATTTGCCTTGTCACACATGCCGCATCACCGCGCTCCATGGTCAGTGCTTTCACACTCTCTCCAGCCCGTCTCTCTGTCCGCCAAGTAGATTCCCTCTCCATTCCTGTCACACTCACCACTATCGATCTCAATCGAACTCGATTGATGCTGTCACTGATGCCAAGCCCTCTGCTCACTTGCCTTCTTCCCAAGCTTGCAGGTAGGGGCGAGCTAGCTGGGCCTGGCTTGCTCTTCATTGCGTTTTGCTCGTTCTTGAATCTTTGGAGATGATTTGCATTCTCTCTCTCTCTCTCACTCTCTTTTGCTTCAATGTTGATTTTGATTATTAAACACTTTAATTTATATGCAAACTATGCGCGTTGATGGTGGTCATTGTGTACCAACTTGGTTGGCATTGTCAGCTGGCACTCGTTTCTAAGCTCAAATAGAAGAGAAGAATTTTAATTCTTAACTCCTAAGCCACGGTAGCCATTATTGATGGGCACATTGTGCACCGGGCACTAGCTTGGGTCAGTCAGCGCCACTCGGTGATGATTTACGCATTTTCATTTATCTCAAGTCACTGTGCGTTTGTGGAGCGGTCATTGGCAAGTGGCTGGTGCCCTTCCGCAACCAGTCTAATTGTTTCCCGTTCACATCGCCACCACTACCGTGCTACCCTTATTGTAAGCAGTCAAATTTAAAATTTTTTAATAATAACTAGATTCGATCTAGTGGCAGGCGTGTCAGCGACGCGGCACGCTCATAATGGACGCGCCGACCTCGTTTGTCACTGGGCAGCTCGCCCTCTGTCATCAACACGTGTCGCAATCCACCGTGGTCCACATTAGATCTCGAACCGCGCTGCAAAAAGGAAGTGTTCCAGAGTTGGCCAACTGTGTTGGCACCTCCTTTTTGCACAGCCGTTCCCGATATAACCTGCTTCATTGTACCGAGGCTCACCTTCCCTTGTGGTGCGTTTTATTGGTCCCTCGCCCAGACCCCGACAAAGAGCCAAGTCAGTCCAATTATTTGATGCTCGGTGTGAGCAACATTGCTTGGCTCTGTGCATTGGCAAGTAGAGACGATCGGTCACTACTGAATGGCTCACTATCACCACCCACACTGTATCGATCGATCTACTGACCACTAATCTAGACACGTTTTGCAGAGAGTTTTAAAGTTTACAAGCTCCATCCACATCGTAGGTGGACTAACTTTTGATGATTCATGCCTCAATCGGGATCGATTGGATCCACGTATCGAACATTGGACACTCTCTGCCACGTTAGGCTACACGGAAACTAGGATTACTGGGTATCAAAGCACAATGGAGAGCGAGGATTCGAATTGACCACTCGGGTGGTGCCTTCTTCGCGCCAATCCTGGCGTTATAAAGGGATTTCAAAGAGGGCATCGGCATTTCAAGACTGCCAAGTCGATCGATGGTGATTCTTGTGGAAAAGCATTTGATGAAAACCTAAAAGATCAGTCATGGTGGTATTTGGTCTGGCGCTAGCAAGGTGCATTTCTTTACAAGTGACTTATTTTGAACATAGAGCCAGTCGGGTCGGCATGATGAATGCCTCGCTGTCTTGGCCTGAATGCTATCACTGATCTCGGTTCCAGTGGCGCCAATCAGTCGCCTTTTGATCGGTTTGCTACTCGTTAGTGAGCCACTGGTCGCGCGGCTCAGCCTGGCAAGCAAAGATAAGCGCAGAGTGGTACTAATAACTCCAACCGTGCTTGTCTCACTTTTTTGTTTGCTTGTACATTCTTTTTGACTCAAGATCTTACAGAACTCAGTGAATTCAGTTCCATTTGTAGAAAAATACAACTCGAATCAGACTTCACTTCATGCTTAGTGAGCTTCATAATTAGAAGTCATTTTTGAGTATCACTTTTTAAAAGCTGGTGTCTCTCTCAGATAAACTGATGAGTTTTCGATTCAGTGATGTTACATTAATTTTTCTCTCACGGTCAAATTTAAATGGAGAAAATTACTTTTGGTATGTATTTATCTGCAAAGACCAGTCAGAGGAGCAAATGGCATGGTTTGTTATGTAGCGTGCATTGTTTTAAATAGCTTCAGTGATGATCGAGCGACGTGCCCGGTGCTGATCGGTTATCGGTGGCACTAGTTGTCGGTACCAATCCAATTTGTAATGGATGCCAACACTAGGGGCACAGACTGCTAAGTATACAACATATGAACTGTACATTAGTAGACCTATCACGCAGAAAGCGTGGCAAAATTATAACCCAAACGGGCAAGTGATTTCAAAACAGGTCAAAATTTTAACTCAAATGTAACAGCTTTCAACTACAATTCGAAATTTTACTCATTTAGGTTAAAATTCAGGCATATTTTGAAATCACTTGCTTATTTGGGTTAAAATTTTGAAAAACGTTCGCTGTGTGATACTAAACGTGTACTAAACATCGACTAAAAAACATAATTATGTTGGACAACAAATAATTAAGTTGTACAATTTAGAATTAAATTGGACAAAACATACCACGGCTGGCTACTGTGCTATGCCCCTAGTGTTGGCTTCTCCAATGTGTGACTGGTGCCGCTGGTGATTTGTAGCACCGAATTGCGAATTAGACTGGGGATTTGACTGGCTAACCAAACAATGCTACTGGTAGAGCGACGAGCTTGCACTGCAGTGGAACGGTTTGAACACTCGAGACAAATTGTGTTACCTCACATAGATTTTCCCCGCCGATCAACCTTTGCCACACTGAGTCGATCGGGACCCATTTGTCTCGCTTGCCCAGGCGCTTGCCAGGCACAGAACTGACAGTTTGAGTTATGAACCCAATTGGTGTTTAATGCAAATCTTTTCATTCGCTTCTATACTGTGCTGTGAATGTGATAAATTGTTTTGGATCTCAATTGAAATTCATAAGTCACTGATCGATTGCATTACTTTGGTGTGTTTCACAGCAACCAACGCCATTGACTCACCTATCCTTGACGTATCTCGTTGTCCGCATTGTGGGAAGCTGTTTCGTGGGGCACGATCTTCGATCTCGCTCCAAGAGCACATCACTAACATCCATGCTGCAGTGGCACCCATCACCAAGTTTCCAAAGGCATCCTCGCCCTCAACAGCCGGCGCCCCTTCCTACCACTCCTATGGACCATTTGACGACACTTTGTCGCTTGCGTGCACTAAGTGCTCGATTCGCTTTGACAACAAGGATGAGCTGGACAAACACCATCTGGTGATGCACGCTACTGGTGCTGTTCAGGTAAGACAGCGCGCTCTATCATGCACCATGACTGGCGCACACTTTCCACTTTAATCTAATCCCAACTTTTTTCTACAACTCTACAGCCATCCGACGATGGGCAGGTTTTGCGCAAATTCAAATGTCCTGAGTGTTTCAAAGCATTCAAGTTCAAGGTATGACTCATATGACGTCTTATCGCATTTGCCCTAATCGCACCTCTTTATTGGCTGATTAGCACCACCTGAAGGAGCATATACGTATACACAGCGGTG
>DVQH01000442.1:0-24218 GCA_018231625.1 Papilio phestus
TTTCTAGACTCGCATTGGTTTACAAGCCTTTCTCCCACACTGTGTAAGGCAGTTACCAGTACTCACTGTATTTCAATTTTACACAAACTTTTTGTTCATTTCTTACTTTTTCTCGCTTTTATCTAATTTATGTCTGTGTACGCCAAAACGCCAAAAAAGGTCCAATCAATATAAATTTTGTATTTTTTGTTAATTGCAAAATAAATATTTATTCATATTAATTTTGATCATTTCGCTAAACAAACTTACTAATTGTATTCTATGTATGTTAGTTAAAAATTAACAAAAGCAACACTAATGATGATGTATGTGTTATTTTGCGACTCAAATCAAAAGTTAATAATGAATTTGTCTTAAGGTGGCTGAAATGTTGCATATTCGTTTTGACGAGATAATATCAGTAGGTGTCAACGTTTTGACGTCTCGAGGTTAATAGTAAGATAAATGACTATAGCCGTCAGACAAAACTTTGATATATTTTCCCACAGTTAATTGCCACACAAAAGTTTTGTTTGAGTTCTCCTATAATAAAATAAGGATAATGGTGAACTTTGAACCCCGAGCATATAGGTTTGATGACAACATTAATAGATCAGTCAATTCCAAATGGAAGAATTCTAATTTGGCGCATAAGTTGCTTTCGAAAAGTGTAGGTTAGATTAGTTAGAAGCAATAATGACTAATAGTTCGACATTGTTGGTCGAATTCGATTGTTCGAGCACTGCACTATATGAGCAGTGTATCTCACTGACTCAACTCTATTGACCTGTTAGTTGTTTGATTTTGGCTTCTTTTGTGGTGAAACTCTTCTTTGAGACATGCTTGTGCCTCTTTACACTAAGCTCGGCCAAGAGGCCAAAGATCTGTTTGATCTGCACTACAGTACGTGAGATTTGTTTGCTTTTACATCTCACTTACACTAATCAACTTTCCCTTTGCCCTCACAGACATCAGTGCGGTGAAGATTGACGTGAAGAATAAGATCTATCCCAACTTTGGCGTAGACTTCACCGGAACGTGCAACACGGAAGATGGCAAGGTGACTTCAGCACTAGAGACCAAGTACGACTTTACCCAGTATGGCTTCACCGCTGGTGCCAAGTGGACCACCGACAATGACTTGTTGACTGAGGTTCTGGCCAGTGACAAAACCTTGGTAGATGGGCTCAAAGTGTCGTTCAACACCAAGATCTCGCTTGTGTCTGGCAAGAAGTCAGGCTCGGTAAAGGCTTTTCTCGAGGGTTCTTCCTACAACGTCAACTCTGACCTCGACTTTGAGGGGGGCACTCCAAAGCTCACCACTGGTGCACTCTATCGGTAAGTGTCTACAGTCTACACTCTCCATTCTCTATTAATATGAACTTTCAACACATCCTTCGCACAGAGTGCGCGATATGTTGCTTGGCTCTCAAGTGCAGCTCGATGTGAAGACACTACAGTTGCAAAAGCAAAGCCTAGCTTTGGGCATGTGTCAGGATGACCTTTCTCTGTGTGCCACGTGGTATGTTCTTTTTTCGCAATAAATCACGTTGTTCTACTCTAAGCAAATTATTACTGACAGCGAGGATTTCAAAGATATTAATGTGGGCCTCTACAAAAAGGTAAACGGAAGTCTGGACAAGGGTGTTCAACTGATTTGGGATAAGTCACACAATGTGCAATTGGCATTTGGGTGCCAACAAGTGATCGACGCATCGTCCCTCGTCAAGGTACTTTGCAATCCATTTATTATTTAGTTTGATTACACTACAACATGAATTATCATAGGCCAAGATAAGCAGCAATGGACAACTGGGGATGGCTTATGTCTACCAGTACAAACCTGGCATTCGACTGTCCATCTCGGCTTTGCTTGAAGTCAAAAACCTCATGGCTGGCGGTCACAAGCTCGGATTTGGACTGACTTTTGAAGGCTAACGAGCTTGCTCAGTGTTGGGGACAACGCTTTTGCGTAAAAATAAAAGCGATAAGCAAGAAGCCCAGTTTGGGAATGATTCAATGCTAATACTTGTGTGATGCCTTTTTATAACTCCGATATGTATCATCGCTGTCGTCATAATATATTGTTCATATGACAGTTTGATTTCGTTGTTTGATAATTAACGCCTAATTGCAATGCAATGATATGGACGTTCCAGTTAAGAAATGCTTCTTACCCGAAAACTGGGTCAGTTCGCATGAAAAGTTAATCAATCGAATGGTGTATCTATTTTGCTTAGGCATTTGGCTTGCGATAGCAATCGAACGATCACGTCGTTGATGCATCGCCACTAATCTCATTTGTTTCAATCGCTCGCTCTTTGTTTATAGCCCAATCCGCGCTGACCATTGTCCGCAGCACTTTTTTTGGGGTGTTTGCCACCATTTACAGATTTTTGCGACATACACACTCGTGAGATAATCTCCAAATTCACACTTCACGGTCACTTGAGAGAGTAACGAGTGAGCGAGATTCGATGTGATCCAGAGCAAGTTGACGCTCCAGATGAGTGAGAGCATCGATGTACAGAGATCACCGGCCCCTGACTGGCAAGCTATGAGTGCTACACTTCTAATTGGTTTAATCACTGTTATTACTGTCGCCAATGGCTGCTGCAACGATGCTCAGCTTAGCACGCGTCTCCGGCGGCGGCATATAAAAGGTTTCAAGACATGATCCAGGGACGTTTTGGAGTACAACATTGGCTCAAAACAGTCCCGTTCGCTCGTCTGCTCAGGTACTATCATAGTACTACTATCTCCCCATCATCTGTCCTCGAACCAGTCACAATAATCGAATCACCATCATTATTATTCATTGTTACTTGTGATTTAACGCTCTCTAATGAGAGTAAAAAAGGAAAGTAAATCGACAAAGTAAAGCAAACTTGGGCGCGAGCGCGTGCACCACTTCGAATTGACGAACAGTGAGAAATAACTTTATCGCGTCTTTTCAACTAGGCTATCTTCATCCATCTTTCATCTGTTTCGCGGCGGTTGCACATGTGTAGCATGTGAATCAATTGGTGCGTGTGTGTTTTGCATAAATCGCAGACAGATTCAAGAAAATCTCCTCACTCTTGATCCAGTGAACGACTAGTGGTTTTGTTGTTGTTGCCGCGTTAGTGTTGTTATTATCTTGTTTGGCGCGGGTGTGTGCACCAATTGCTACAACTTCAAAGATATAACACTATGTTATGGATCAAATTCAATCGGAAATGAAAATCAACTTCCGATAAAATCTAATCGCCAAAACGGTGCAATTGGCCCGAGTATTGTCTAATCTACTGTGTGCTCGTGTGGTCCATCTGAAGCAGTGAGTTGACCGGGGACAATGCCGCTCACAGAGGTCACCCACTGTTTGTCACTGTTGGTGGTGTGGGCCGCGATTGTGGGTAGTCACGGACAGCACCGCCTTGAACCACTCAACCTCACCGCAGACAGTCTGGCTTTGCTCCAGTCGTTCTTCCCGCTCGACGCGATCAAGCCAATCGCAGTGAACTATGCTCGACCCGAGTCAAGCCTATTTCTAATGGCGCCAAACCGCTCAGCCACTCACCGAGACAACCCTTCTGCAGTGGCTAGTCCAAATGGAGATATCTTACGCCTCAGTGCCAGTCAACCAGTGGATGCTCTACTCAACCACTCACTTATGATGATTGTTCCAAATGGAGTACAGCTCGACACCACGGAGCGTAGGAGCTTTGTAGTGAGCAACGATTCTAAACTGATATCTAACCCATTCGCTGACACTCCTTACCGAAGTTCACCCGAGACTATCAACACGCTAATTCAAGGCATCTTTGGGAACCTAACCCTCCAATCTTTACCTCCAGAAGAGCTTCTTTTTGGTGATCGTAGGGACGCTACTTTAACTTCCATTAATCCAGCCGAAATATTTGGAAATGCGTCGTTGATTGAGAATTCAGATGAGAATGCTCCTAGTTCCGAATCTGAAGAAGTCGAATTAGAGCCAGTTGAGCATAATTATCTAGAGCCTGTAAATGAAGGACATTTAAAAGATAATTTTATTGACCTTAAACGAATTGAAGGACCGATGAGAGAACTAGCACCAGAAATAGAACCAGTAATAATAGAAGCACCTGTAAGAGAATCAGCCGCCCCACTGTTCAACGTGCCAGAAAGCAACACAGAGGCATCCAACTTTGGTAATCAATTGCAATCCGCAGTTCAATACAGTAGCGATCCAGACCCGAGTCTCGTCAAGCTTAATTATCATTTTGAAATGCAATCCAAGCCAAACACAAGACTGCAGCCCATAGTTACTCAGGTAATAACTCAAAGTCCAATCAGCCGTCCCCATGCTAGAGGGCCAATTGATGATAGCACCGAGATGGACGATGCTGAATTGAGTACTCCAGTGGGTCTTGCAAAAGTTACCCCTATGCCAATAATCCCCCCTACAGTCACACCTCATCCCAGTCAGTTTATTGCTAGTGGACCTATCATCAAGCAACAGCAAGCACATGCGACTTCGATTCCAACAACAACTGCACGTCCAACTCCACGGGTATCAGTGGTACCTCCAAAAGTAAATTTATTTAAGCCAAAAGCAAATTTACTACACCAAAGAACGAATCATGCCCAACGAAGTCAACCATTAATTCGCAATGAAGTTAATTCCAAGACCTCTCCTAAAATCAGCGCTAACAGCTTGTACCGAAGTCCAATGTCAATCTATCAGCAGTTCAAAGCAGCAGCAGTGGCCTCGGGCAAATTTAAGCGGCAACCTCTAAGACCTACAAGCATCTCTATGTCGAGCCGATCCAAGCCTCGCGGGAACACGATATTGACAAAAAGAGAAGACGAAGATCAATTGTCACCAGAAACAGTTGCACATCTCGTAAATATAATTTCACTACCTAACTACAAATTCTACATGGGCAAAAAGAACGCATTGCCATGAATTTCGCAACACATTTGATGGCGTAGCCTTGTTGTTTCTTATTTTCACACGCATGTTCGATACATTGTTCTAACATCATCATTGCAAATAAATTAGATCTTTCTTCATCACCGGTGCGATATGCACATCATACTTCAATTTGCATTGCGTTGGCCTCCAAACAAATGTTCTATGTTATGGAGCCGCCGGCTATCGTCATAGTGTGTGTGGTGTGATGAATAGAAATGGCCAACAAGTGCACTAGTAGAGTGCAAATTGAGCATTCCGCGAAGGAGGCTGGATAGACCAGACATGAATCAAAATCATTGATCGGGTGGAGAAGGATAGAGCAGCTGCTCAAGTACTGACTGACCACCACTGGATGAGTCAAGCTCGACTCTCGTAGGTCATTGCTCATTCAGTGTTGCCTCAGTACAAGACTGGAAAAGCAGGAATGTATAGTGCTACATTGTTAGGGGTAGATTTCTCCACCTGACTCCATTGTGTTCGCATCAAATGCCTTCCCGTGCTGCTTCATTCTCTAGGAAGGGATCGAGTCTTGTTTTGATTAAACTTTTCGCTTTTCTTGGAATCAGTGATCCAGGACCTAAAACCACCACTAACCGCCATGTTTGGGAGAGGGGTAGGGGGAAACATCACTCTACGACGCACCACACTTTAGACATCAACAGCATGAGTAGTGCCCCGCCAGCTGCATCACTACGCGTTGCGCACACTTCCAATAGAAATCAAATGCATTCTAAAGTTGTTCATAGCAAGATTTTAAAATTTTTTTATAAATGATCTATGCCAAAAATACTGAAATTGTTACGAAAAAATATCATATTGATTGGAGTTCTATAGCTTATATGAGCCTATATGCCTTAGTAAATTGAACTCCTATAAAATAAACCGTTACAAATTGGTGATTTGATTATTTAAATCTGTAGTGTAAAGTTTGCATTAGATCAAATATTAGAAAAATGTCTTTTTTGATAAGCCAAAGCAAAGTTATAGCAATTCAAAAATGTCAACAAAACATTCTGATAGTAGTACCACTCGTAGCAAGCTTTCTAAATAAAAACTCGACTATGTCAACTCCAAGTGGTTGAATGAAAAAGTCAACGATTAATAACAAAACAATTACTATTTTAACCTAACCAAACAATTTGATAATTTGTTATTACGATTTTATTCTGTCTGGTATAAATCAACTCTAAATGATTTAAATAAGCATGTTTTAAAGAAACAATTAATAAATTCAGACACTTGTTTAATAAGTTTTGGGGCGTGTATATATATGTGATGTATTGTGGCTTCACGCGGTATTTTGCACGGCTTTGGCGCGACTGCGTTCGCGGTGTGGTCGAGTGGCAGAGGCACGGGGGGTGATGCTAGTGGTCGCTGGAGTGAGCACTTTGGGAGGATAGTTATCTATTAAAAAGAGGTGTGGTTTACTACATTCACAATAAACCACTCCTTTTTGTAGTAGATAATGATGCGTATCTCGGGCCGTTACTCAGCGAGAGTAGCGAATGCGTTGCAGTGTATCTACAATGTAGAGTGCAGTAAACCTCGGTTGGTGATGAAAATGGGAAACGTTCTACAGATGCTAAACTGTTAGATACGTGGCAGAGCATCAATTCAATTGCGACACAGCTTGGACACCTCCTCTTTCGAACGTGTGCCGAGGTATAGAGGGGGACGGAGGGCAAGCAGTCCAGGCTGGCTCACGCCACTGCTTGTGCCCGCAGGCTCACTTCAGCTCGGCGCCGTGCCACCCCAACAACAAGGGCCTCACACAACAACTTTCGCAAGGTCTGCCACCCACCATCTGTGTGATCATCGTCACCTCATCTGAGCGGACAGGCACCCATTGCCACCCTCACCAGTACTCGACATCACCGGCCGAGTCGCGAATGTTGGCGTTGCCAGCCAATTGTTTTGTCTCTTAGTGTTTACAAAAACCGGTCCAAAATTAATCCCGAACAGATTGCAGCGATAGAAGCAACCATGGAATTGTCGGCTGTTGGCGAGAGAGTTTTCGCCGCAGAATGCATTATGAAGAAGAGAATTCGTAAGCATAAGACAGAATATCTGGTCAAATGGAAAGGCTGGGCTAACAAATACAATACTTGGGAGCCGGTGGAAAACATCCTTGACCCAAGGCTTATCGAGACGTTCAACAATCGTATGAAAAAGAAAAATCGCGCGAAGAATGCTGTGCGAGATCCACCGAGTACGACAAGCGAATCAGTGTCATCGTCGTCATCTTCGAGCAGTGATCAAAACCGACCCAGCTTCGATGCTAATGATGGCACTAGCAAACGTGCTACTCCCAAAGAGACCAACAAGCGAAAAGTGGTTCCTGAGAAGCCCTCGAATTCGGCTAAAGTGGCCCGTGCAGCTGCAAGATCAATTCTCGACGATGTTGAGGTAATTATATAAAGACATGATAATTTTTTATTATTATTTATATTACAATTAAAATGTCAACATGTTTATTAATACAATCAATATATATATATATTTGACAGTCATGTGATTCGTCGCCCGAAGAAGCACCAATCATTAACAACAAAGAGGGGAAAGTTGAGCTGACGAATGGCAACAAAAATCAGACACCCAGCTTCTCAATCGGACCTCCGCCGGAGTTTTGGCGCCAACGTAACAAGATAGTGGATCACATACTTATCACGGATGTGACTACAAACCAAAAGACATTTACCATTCGCGAATGCAAAACACCACAAGGATTCTTTAAGGAACGCACAGAGATGAAAAGTATCGCAGTGTCTACCGATACTACTAATGAAAAGTAAAGTGAAAAGGAAAAAACATTCTTTTGTAGTGATTTTTTGTTTAGATTTGTTGATCCTGTATCATAAGTTATTACTGTTCGATATTCACAAAAAAATTATTAGCAAAGTTTGTTATTTGTACCACAAAATACCACGATTTGAGTCAAAAGATAATAATTTATAAAACACACATACACACACATATTGTTTTATTTGCACCACAATACCCCACTTTGTATAAACTTTAAAATAAAGTATAATTTTTTGTAAAACATTGAAACTCTGTAAAATATAGTCTAGAAATGGATTGGTTTTATTTAGAATCGACTAATTTCTCGACCAAAACTGCAGTTATTTATACATTTGTAAATTGTAAACTAAAATCAACCCATTTCTTGATCTATCTGACTGTGATTGAATAAGAATATCACTGTGGGATCGGGTAGATGGATTCAGGGAAGTTGGTCGATGTTGTCGGCGAGTGACTTGGCGAGAAGGTGAGCGGTGATGGGTTGGTGCAACACCGACTGGGCGATCTCCTTGGGTGGTTTGCCCCCGCCGTGAGCCAACACGTTCTGTTGGTAGGCCAAGCCAGCTGAGCGGGACAGAGGGTCCAGCTCAAACAGCTGACACCAGATCGAGTTGGCCACCGCTTTGGACACCAGATACGAGTAGTACTTGGCACCGTAGCCCACCAGGTGAGCGAATCTTAACTGCCACGAAGTGTTGGACACGTTGGGCACCCCGTAGTACTGGTCTTGCACCTCGTTCAACACCTCGGTAGTGTTGTTGCACCCTTTCAGGGGATTTTCACTATGATACACCTGGTCGAGGGCCGAGTAGAAAATCTGCAGTTGGAGATCACTGGCAGCGAAGACGCGTTTCGAGTCGATCCAGCTGCTCAACAAACGTTCACTGATGGGCTCACCCGTCTCAAAGTGTTTGGCGAATTTGGACACCACTCGGCGATCGGAAGCAAAGTTCTCCATCAAGATGGATGGCACCTCGGCGAGGTCGGTGGAACAACGCGTTCCCGTGATGTGTTGGTAAGCGGTGCGAGCCAGCATCGAGTGCATCGCATGACCCATTTCGTGAAACAAATTATCAACCATCGCGGGTGTCAAAAGCGTCGGACAGGAGGCAGTAGCGTTGGGAAAATTAAGAAAAATAACCACTATCGGCAGCTGGTAATCGCCTATCGGAAGAGAACAATTAAGATCCGTTTTCAAATTGACATGAAATTCCGATTACCATTGGGTAAATTACATCCGCCTTGGATGGTGAAATGACAATCATGAAAAGGCTTGTTTGCACGCATGAAAAAGTCACAGTAGATATAGCCCAAGGTAGTGTGTTGGGATAAATCTTTCACTGCCAATTTGATCACCGATGGGTGCCATACGTCTTCGTTATCCATCGGGCAAAGTTGAAGCTCTACGTCAAAGATAGAGTTAAAGACTAAGTTCAATCCCTCAAGGCAAGAGCCTAAGGAGAAGTATGGACTAGCTTCGTTGATATCGTCTCCAAAGTGGTGTGTCTTGTAGCTCTGCGTGTAGTATGGTATATCCCACTGCATCACTTTCACATTGCCCGCGCTCTCCGCCACTTCACGACTTTTCAATTTGTGAATGTACTTGAACTCAAGCTCTGACTTTGGCCGTACCATGTTGTTAACACTGTTTATCATCTCCCAAACTAACTCAGGAGTCTCAGCAATACTGCCATTAATAGCTCGATGGGCAAAAGATTGGAATCCACATATCCTCGACAACTTAAGTCGTGAATAAATCAATTCCAAGAGAAGCTGTTCTTGGTGATCGTCGTACTGAAGAAATTGTTTGAATGCTATTTCGCGAAGCTGTGGGTCTGGTGCTTCGTTTTGCAGGCCAGATATAATCACTTTACTACCATCTAGGTGAAAATGTTTCCATAGATGAGAGGGAATATCGTGTTTGGACACTATTCGTGGCTTAGTTGTGCCATGCATGAAATAGGATCCAATGTGAAGTATGTGCTCATTTAGATTTACAACTTCTTGACGTAATTCTTGATTAAGGTGAATGCCACATTGTTCAAAGTCAAAGAGGAATAACTTGGCAACGTAATCATCGGTGGCTGAAGTAGGAACCACGTCGCCATTTTGCACAACCTCGCGCAAAGCTTGGTAAAGTGTGCGATGAGTGTTGAGTTTCTCCACTTCAGCGTTGATGGCAATCGAAGCCTGTTCCGCCGCGTTCGAGTAATTCTTCTCCGGGTGACTAATGCGAATAAACTCGGAAAGGTCGGCCACTTTGCACAAGCAGTTGGAAAGCTCGTCAAAGACCTGTACCATCTTTCGAGTTCGCTCACTAGAGATGGCTTCCTTCACCAGCCGATCCGCCTCCACCACAGCTCTTTGTTGAAAAAGGTAGAACCCTTTGGCATTGGCAAGTACTTCGTGGCCAAACAAACCCTTTTCTTTACGTTGCAAAGGTTTGCTTTGCTGAGTTAAATTGTTAACTTGATTGCCAAGCGAACTGTTACTAGTAATGAACCTCCGACTCACGTTGTGGAGAC
The DNA here is from genome assembly GCA_018231625.1 of Papilio phestus. Taxonomy (NCBI): domain Eukaryota; kingdom Metazoa; phylum Arthropoda; class Insecta; order Lepidoptera; family Papilionidae; genus Papilio; species Papilio phestus. The sequence continues at coordinate 10,243 of DVQH01000442.1, forward strand.
ATGTTGAACAGTGCCACCCGTAACGCATCATTTGTGCTCACCGCGATACTCTTGACCAAGTTGGTGCAAAGTTCTTTCGACACTTCTCGTGTTTCGGAAAATCTTCCTAATGTATTCTTGATCATCAATTGATGGCAAATATGGTTTCTTGCCGTATTTCTTGCGCAAATCAAAAACTTTGTTCCAAAACTCTCGACAGGTTTTGTAATTAGAAATTTCCTTGTTACAGCCCTCCTTGCCGTTCTTCTCAAGACATTTGAGTGAAACGAGAGATTCGTTGTAGCAGGGGTTGATAGTGCGTAAGCGTTCAGACCTATCGTTATGAGACATGACCGAAAACAAGACATCAACAAGAACACACACACACGCACGCCGGGCATGTACGACACTACGTCTATGGAAAGCCTTTTATCAGCTGAGTTTATAAAATAATTATTATATTATAAATTATATGGTTTATTGAAAGGAATTTTTAGAATTACATTGTACATTGAAAAGTAATTACAGAATAAAACATATTACAAATCAATACAAAAAATTGCCTCTGCTGCCAAAAATTGAAATACCGGCACAACTGAATTTGAGCAGTCATATCAGGTTAATAAAAATTTAACTTCAAGAGTGGAAAGTTAATCAAAAGAGCTCACTTGGAAGCAATCGAAATGTTTGGACCTTGATTGTTGTTTGAGTGGAAGTTGGCGCGATTGCCACCACCAGAATTACCGCGATAGGGTCTTTGACCACCTCCGTTTGGTCGGTTCATCGGAGGTCGATTCTGTCCGTTGTTAAAGTTGCCATTGGTAGACGAGCCATTCTGATTGGCATGACCATTGAAATGGCCATATCCTCCTCCTCCTCCACCCGAGTACTTGCCCCCTCGGCCACCACGGAAGTTACCAAAATTGCCATAACCTCCTCGACTACCGCGAGCTCGCTGATTAGGGCGCTTGAAGTGATTTGAGCCATCGCCATTGACCTGCTTCGAATCCGATTGGTTCTCCTGACTAGGTTTGTTGAGAGTGGACAAGGTTTCATTTCCGTTGTTGTTTGGTGCCTTTGGGTCGCTTGAGATCGGTTCACCAGACTTGCCATCAGGAAGATTAGCAATAACCACTGATGCCGCGCTATCCTGCTGTTGCTGTTCATGAGTCATGGTGCGAATTTGCATAGATTGCTCAACAGGAAATGATATCTGAGCAGGCATACTGGTGGGCATAGTCACAGAGATAAAGGGAGTGGTAGTTGGAATAAAGTTAGTGTAGTTCTGATTGGTGAAAGTTTGGGTAGGAATTGATACAGGTGGGTAAGGGTAGTGGGCGGCGTTCGAGGTGGCCAAGTTAGGTGGAGTGGAATTGGCCAAGGGTGGTGGGTAGGCCATGCCTGAGGCTACCACCGCTGGGTCCTTGGTCTGAAGGTCCGTCTCGGCAACTGGATCACGCATGAAACTGATACCACCCAGGTGCGACTTCAGATGCTCCACATTAGTTGCTACGGGAGTGGAATCAAACGTCTCAGGCTAAAAAACAAAATTAATTAATTGAATAAGCCCAAACATTAAATGCATTAATTCTACCTTGGGTGAATTTTCAGTAACTAAAGGTTCCGATGAGACCACTTCATCAATCTGAGTGGTTGGTTCAGGAAGACTGGTCACAACATTATTATCAAGAGCACTTGAGGTAAGTTTTTCAATACACTTTTCTTTGATAAGACTGGTAAAGGTTTCTTTGAGGTCAAGGCATGAAACACCGGTTGTAAACTCTTTCTTGCTACCATCAAGAACTAAGATGATTTTCTCAGCACCAGATGTCAGGTTGTCAACTTTGTCACTGTTCACTTGTTCTGCAATCTTGTCCAAAGCTTGAATTTGTTTGTCATCAATATTCTAGGGAATCAAATATATTGGTAATTATAATTAAAAAATTATACAAATAAAAAAGATTCAACTTACAATCGACTTGCCTTCGCCCTCAGTTAGATAAGTTTTAAGGTTAGGCAAACGAGTCAGGAGAGCTTGCATGTTGAGAAGCATTTTCACTTTATCTAATTCTTGCTGTTGACGCTCCTGTTGCTTTTCCAACTGTTCCTTTTTAATCAGCTTCTTTTGCTGCTTCGCATACTATAAATATATGATAAAATTAACAATCTAACCAATTCTAATCAAACAAAAAATACCTCATTCAAACTGTCAGACACATTTTTGTTAATATCCTTCAAAGTATCAATCATCTCGACAACACTATCAAGTTTCTTGACAGCAATTTTCTGTTCGGCCTCAAGTTGTTGTCCTTTGTCTTCCAGTGCTTTGATCTCAAGTAGACGAGCCTACAATTACAAACAAAAGTTATAACAAGTTTTAGTATACTAAAAATCTCACTTTTCGCTTTTCGAGATTTCGAATCTTCTTCTCAATGATAGTGTTAGCAATCTTGGTAGGATCCTGGGTCTGGTTGTTATTGGTGACGTTCGCCATTTTGTTGGTCACCTCCGTCGGGTTGGTCTTTTCAACTTTGGCAGCAGCAGGCATTATAAATACACTTTGTACAGCAGTGGGAAACGAGAAATTCTATGATAGTAAACTAGAGTTGGTGGGGAAAGATGACGGTGTAGATCGATGGGTGGTGTTGGTGTGCTCCAAAGCAACGATTGGATGCGAAAGCGATTCGCCAGACTACTAGAGGCTGACTGTGCGAAACGGAGAACGCTTCTTTGTGAGCTCGCTCCGACGGTGAGGTGTGCGTGCCAAACGAGCGTGCGTGTGTCGATGCTGTCGACAGCCGCCACCGACCACACTCCTCACTGCGCATGCGCTTCCACCCTGGTCCACTTTGCCACATACCGCTAGCTTCACGCCCTGTATTTCCTTACTCTGTGCTACTACTCCTATTCACCACAGACAACGTGGTTCGCCGCTTAAGTGTGCTCATCGCTCAACAGATGGCGTTCACTAAGGGTAACGTTCTAGAAACAAAAAAATGACAAGTTACGCGCGTTCGCCGCATCCATGACTGACGCAATTTTCGTTGTCTTTCTCTCTCTCCCTCCCTCTCTCATTCTTTTTTCTTTCGATTTGGGATTCAATGAATGCTTTGGATGAGTCAATAAGTTGCAGTAAAAATAGCTGTGTCACACTGTAGTGCAGTCCGTGAAGTTCTACAAAAAACAAGCATTGTTCTATCAAGTCAAATCAAAACTTAATAATAAAACCCAAAATCTCCACTTTTAAGTGGCTGTCAGGAAAATTGAAGTTTTGTAGTCAAATGGTTTAAGATGTGACTCATATGAGTCAATTGAAAATAAAATTAACAAACTGCGAATGAATATTTTTGAGCGCAACCCTGTGTAAATAGCCACACACACACCATATGTATATAACCAACACGTTATGGCAATGAGTAACACAACACTCAAGTCGTAGTAGTGTCATTTTTGAAGAGCAAACAGATATCAAAAGTCCGTCGGTCTTTTCAAATAAAGCTATATCGTGTGAAGGATGATTTTCACTATATATTTTGTACTAAAATTGTGTTATTTAAATTAGGCTAGTCTAGACTGCTGCAAGTTAGAAAAGACCGATTCCTGTGCAAACCTAATACTGAATCAGCGTCGAAAAAGCAAACTACCGAGGACGAATTGTCCCGATTCTGAAGACAAAACCAATTCCAACTTTAGATTTCTAATGTTGAACAAAAAAAGCAAATAACACATAAATAACCATAGAATTCCAACTCGTGTTTGTTTTTGCTTCAAAAATAGCTTTACTTTTTGGTAGTAAAATATTCATGGATCAAGCAACAAGTATTAAACACAACAGTATATGATAAGAGCTTGGACATGAGAAAGAGAGAGAGCACGTGGATTTCGTCATTATCATCATCATCATAAATAATAAAAATAAAGAAAAAAGACAAGAAATATCGAAAGGGAGTGCACTTGCGGGCTATAATACAGTGGGGATTCAAATTGTTGTACGCTATAATACATGCAGTCGAGCCAGTGCGGAACAATCTGGTCTTGTGGCATAGCCACGCTCGTGCTATCACTAGGGTGCAGAGTATCATTATGTTCAGCGCAATGACAGTAGGGCTCAGTTATTTACAGTGCAAACGAGAGAGAGAGAGAGAGAGAGAGAGAGAAGGGTTATTTACACAATCAGACACTGGAGCACGGTGTGAATGGCACTAGTCGAGAGCATGGTCTGGTGGTGAACTCTCCAACTCAGTTTTGTAATGTGTCCAAATTATAACAAGAGGGTGCTAAGGCATTTGGCGAAATTAAGAGAACATCAGTCAGTCACAGGTTGTCGCAGGATATGAGAATCGTTTCTAACTCTTTGAAGAGCTAAACAAAACCAAAGAAGCAGGGGATTAGTTTGGAACACCACCCACAACAGTATAGTACCTTTTTGATCCAGTCAATATCTTGTAGGCACTCTTCTAGTATGATATGAGATGCTTTGTTTTCGTCTTTGCGTTGAATATCATCCACCTGTGTGAGTTTAAAAAAAACAGTCTTGAAATCAACTGTACTAAAGTACCTGTTGAATCACTCACCTTAGATTTGCAACTTAAGTAAAAGTTGTACCTGTGGTGGTACAACTTAGAGTAAAGAAAGATCTTGTCAGTGCAAACATCACATGAAGCAATTTTGGTCTTTTTCGTATCACTACTCGGAGTTAGAAATTCAAGCGTTTCCTGGTTGTAGGGTTCTCCTCCAAAATGCAAAATCTTGGTGCTCCAATTATCGTGGCAAGACTGAATAAAGATATGATTAATAAAGAAACGAGATTAAATGAACCAATACATACCCTACATCGCAAATCACCAGCATCGTCTTCAGCGTGGATTTGGATCAAAGGATATGTCTCAATGCACTTCAAAAAGTTACTTTCCCATTTAGTCTTGGCAACAAAACGTTCGCGTTGCTTGACACAGAGATCGTCTATCGCTTGCATGTGAGACATGAAATATTCGTCTATTAAAATAAAATAAGTATGAATCATCAAAGGTCATCATGAGATAGCGATAGAAACTACCATTTTCTTCAATAACAATCTCTGCAATAAAGTTTGGATCCAAGGCTTGACTGATGAGAGTTTGAATATAAACTTCAAAGTTTTCTATGTGACTGTCTATGGTTTCAAGAGGAGACAAATCGGAGATCAACGAACCGCTTTCCTTTTCACTCAAAGCAGCATTTTCCCTTTGAACAAAACAAATTGTGTGATAAAAAATGTCAAGCAAGCCTTGTTGAAGCAACTTACAGTTCCGATTGAGACTTGGGCCGAGTAAGTCCAATCTTTTCTACTATAATCCGAGTCCGATTGCAACCCATGATTCTGACATCGAGTCCAAGATATTTTTGTCGAACAGTAGGATTCCACGCAGAGTACTAAAATGGGAAATAATTAGAAAAAAGAGCCAATCACACCAGACAAGAAGTATTGTACCGAAGAGGTGTTGATGTAAACAGTCTGTCCATTTTGTTCGGAAGCCTCAAAGCGTTGCAATAAGCTCTTGCCCTCGATGCGCCATATAACAGGCAGCTCGAGATGTGCCTCATCCTCAGCCACAACAAAGTCTCCCGTCCTCATCAGTCCTTCGCGAAGTTGAGCAACTTTCTTATCCTGCGACCTTCGTCGCGAAGAGCTGTGACTGGTACTCGATGTCGTGGTGGTAGTGTTATTTGTACTCGAAGTCACACTTGGTGTATTGAGGGTGATGAAAGTGGAGGGTGCGGTCAGAGAGGTTATCGGTGCTGGATTGGCTGGGTGGATCGAGATCAGCACCGCGTTCGGCATTGATGACACTTGATATGGGTTCACCGAAGGGTTTTGATTTACAATCAAGGTGGGTGCCACGTTATTCAAACTTGAACCGATGCTACTCGAGTTGACACACTTGTTCAGACAAGAAGCGTTGATGAGACTAGTTGGCGAAAGTAAAGCTCCGTTGTTAGTGCCAGATGAAACAGTACCCGCAGTAACACTTGTGAGTGACACTGGTGCTGGCTTGAGACATGGCTTGCTACTGATTACAGCTGGTTTCGCTTTGCTGTTGCTCGTTTGTCCCACTGGAGAGGGTTTCACTTTCTTTGACTCACTGCTTGTGCACTTGCTTACAGACTTATCCACCTTCTTCACCACCGTTCCACTAGTTTGTTTGCCATGAGCTTTGTCAGTCTTTGACACAGGTTTAGCATTGTTGATCGGCATAGACTGGTTATTAGTTTTCGCATGACTAGACTTGGAAGTTACAAGTTTGGAACTATTTAAATTGACATTTTCTTTTGTATCTGAACTGGGACTTTCTACAGAAATCTTTCTCTCCTTTGGCGCCTTCAAACAATTGCTGTTGAGCACTTGTTGTTCATTATTGCTTTCAATTAAATTTTTGGGTTTTAGTTTAAGAGAAGGTTTTGAAGCCAAACTCTTTCGGTTTGCCTGCTGCTGTCCGAGACAAGTCTTGGCTTTGGTTGCCACGTTAGTTTCACTCACTGACAACCCGTTGATCACACGGTCAAACGTGACAATCGGTTCCACAATGCCAGGTGGACACTTTGACAAATTAGCTCGTTTGGTACCCTTGCTAGTTGACTTCTTTTTGCTTTTGTTAATTTTAGAATCGTTAATTTCATGAAAATCGTATTCGTTAATGGAACCATTGCTCAAAAAAGTTGTCACTTTGTTAGAGTTATTCAGTTTTTTCTTCTTACTGGGAGTCTCACTACTCGCATCACAAGAGCGCTTGAAAAATTTGCTCTTGCTGGGTGTCTGTTGGATGGTAAGTTTGCTTTGACTCGACTTGTTGCCTGCTTTACTACCAGACTTGGACGATAATTGCTGCTTGCAATCATTGTTGGTCACAGTTAAATGAGACTCAACAGTTGGCATCACCTGAGAGAAAATCGAATCATTCAGTTGACTCAAGTCAGATTTAAAGCTCTCGTTGCTCGATGACTCATTGAAATTATTCTTAAGAAACTCGTCCACAACGTGTTCTTCTTCCTTAATCGATGATTCAAGTTTAATATCGTCGGCAAACAAGGCTTTGGTGAATTTGTCAAAAGAAGATTCATTGACTTGAGTAGCGATAGTTGACAACTCAGTATTAGATTTGAATGTGGATTCCATCAAGGCAATCTTCGAGTTGTCATTCATCAATGGTGCCAAATCAGACAAGAAACTCTCGGTTGAATTGGTGCAGTTTGCTAAGAGCTCCCCGTCTCTGTCCTTGGACACGCAAGACTCTGGTGTCTTAGGTAAAGAATCGATTATCGACTGAATGTTGGAACATTCAATCTCATTTGAATCATCAATCAAAGAGCTGCTGCTTCCGTGACTAGATTGGAAGTCGAGTGGATCGCACTGATCCGATGCCTGTTCAGTGGATGCTATTGCAAAGTTGTCACTCTTGCCAATGTGGCTGTTGGCCGACTGATGAGTGTCACTGGCAATAAAGCTCAACTCGTCCTCGAGTTGCATGTCGTTGTTTGTCTCAGACATCACTGTTGATTCAACATGTTGCTCGTTCAAGTTGACTTCGATAGGTTGTATCACAGAATCAAAGTTCAAGTTGAAGTTGTCGTGTGAGCTCATGTCTGAGTTGGCGTGGTGGTACACTGCTTTGCCATCATCCACGTGGTTGTGAGAGGCCATCAGTGAGTGATGTCCGTTGCTCGACTGTTGCTGCTGTTGGCTAGCACAAGTCGACACTAGCTCGTCTTTCTCACTTTGCTGATAGGCCGTATGGCTAAACTGATCATCGGAGGACTGTTGATATCCGTAATCATAAGTCGAAGTGCCATCCATCAATGTCTCTTGGCTCATTGTCATCTGGTGAGAGTTGGACGAGTTGTCGGTCGGAGAAAAGTTGCTGCTGAATGTGTCGTTGGAGCAGTTGGAAGATGTGCTTGTGTTGAGATGACCCGAACTGCCATAGCTCACTGAAGAATACTGAGGGGACTTGTATGTGTTGATGGCCACGTTAGGCGAGAACATTCCTGGCGAGTTGTGCTGCTGACTGGGTGCAGCTGCTTTCTGCGAGGCCAGCATGCAAGATGAGCCAAACTGAAGATTGTCAGAGATGCCATTCTCAGGCGATATCTGCTTAGGTGATATCTGAGCGCTAGGTGTTGCTGCTTGAAAGTCGTTTCGACTGTATGACTGACTAATGTTGGACGACATAGAATTGTTGGAGTAAGGAGAAAGCTCCTCGTTCGAATTGCACCTAGAATTGGAGTGGCCAACGCTGGATGGCGGCGTGGGATAACCTGGAGTCGGAGTGGGTGTCTGAGTGGGAAATACTGTGGTCTGAGATGGGGCCGAGTTGGAGGTGCCGTAGGTCAGATAGTCTTGAGCACCACCATTCGCCATGGCACACGAGTTGCCACTGGAATGACTAGAGTTTGAGGTGCTCGACCGTTGCTGGTAAGGTGAGTGCGATGAGAGGTTGGTAGTGGCTGGACTGTAGTTGTAGCTGTAGGCTGGGTCACTGTTCACCGAACCATTGGCGGGTATCGAAGACTGCATTTGGTGCATACTTGCTGCCGATGAGCACCTTGAGGCACTCCGACTAGAACCATTGGCCATGCAGCAGCTCGGATTGCTGTTCATCTGCTGCGAGTTTCCGTTGCAGGCCATGAACGAATCGTTTTGGAAAAGAGCACCATTTTGTAAAAGTGAACCACTTGGTGGTACTACTTCTGTCACCGGCTTCACGCTTTGACTTGTCTTCTGACTCTTACGGCTCTTGGTCACTTTGGCCGAGTTGACTGCTGGTTGATTGGGGAGATCATTGATGTGGGCAAATTCCTCCAAAAACGAGTGTGACTTGAGACTCGAGTTAACCGATGCCTCACAGCCAGATTGAGGATGCGTGCGCGACATGGGAAACAGCGGACCAGGGCAGTAAGCATTGATGAGACCATTATGCCGATTAGAAGGAAAGTTGGCCGAGTCAAACGTGGCCATGCCAGTAAATTCAGACGACTGGCAGTTGCCGTTGTGGCTCGTATAGTTGTTCGTATACTGCGAATGCTTTTGCGACTGTTGCTGCTGTTGAAATGCATAATCAGGATTCTGTATTGCGTGCGCTGCAGCTGCAAACGCATATGCAGATGCATAGTGTTCGCGATGAGCAGCTGCGAACTTGGCACCAAAGCTCTGGTCAACAAAAGAGTTTTGATGATTAACTTGATTATTTGCGAAGTTTAGATAAGAATTGTTCGAATTTAACGGCACATTGGGAAAAGCATTCTTGAACTGATGATGTCCGTTAAAATGACTGTTTGCTTCCTGCTGATTAGAGGTGTTGTTGCTATTGAGATTCGCTTTGGCTGTCCCGTTGTTGGAAAAGCCGTTCATCACACCACTGATGTTGGAACAAGCACTGGCACTGTAGCCACGAGGTATGTTGGTTGAAGGCGTATTGACCGAGTTGAGTGATTCCGCTTGTCGAGCGTTGTTGGTGGGTGTGCTCGCAGACCACTGGTGATGCCAACCACTGCCAGGCAATGAGGCGTGGTGTTGACCAGGGAAGAACGAGTTGCTCGCGATATTTGAGTCACGGAAACCATTGCACTGATTCGGTACCTCGTTCATGTGAATGGCTTTCATCGAGGACGCACCATAGCTAGTGCCGGTGCCAAGGTTCACATTAGAGTCGGTCTTCTTCAGGTGAGCAGACACCAAATCAGAAGCTGCGGCCATTGAGGTTAAGTAGTTGGTTGGTTTCGACTGCTGTGAGAACGATCCCGACATGAAGGCGTGATCGTAAACACCGTGGCGAGAAGAGAGACCAAAGGCGTTAGCGTTGAAAGACGTGTTGCCCCCATTCTCGGTGTGGTTCTTGATCTGCAGCGAAGGGTCGTGATGAGGATGATTCGAGTGCTGTTGCCGCGAGTTGAAAAACCATGAACCGTTGGAGGTGGGATGAGGTCCGGGGTACGGGTGATGCCCATTCATCAGCTGACCATGCCCATGATTGGTTGGAATGTTCATTGCAGAATGAAACTGACTCATCTGCTCCTTTTGACTCTTGGCAGCCGCACTCTTCTGACAACCCATGTTGTTGAAAGCTGTCGTGGCTGTCATGTGGTGCAGATTTTGATTATGGGCAAACTGATGATGAGTATGAGAAGTGGGTCCAATTTGCCCGTTCCCAGGGACTCTCAGATGACTATAAGGATCCATCCAGGTTGACGGATCCATTGTCCCGATTCAAATCGGAAACTACGGTAAGAACCGAAAGGATGCCCAATTTCTGGCAAATTTTTGATTCATCAAGGTTTGCATAGTTTGGTCAGTGGAACAAAGTTTCCGACTGAAGCTCAGGCACAAGTTGCCGCTACCGATGCATCATCGCAGCTGAATCATCACTATAATAACATATCAGTAGTGTGTAAATTGTTGTTTAACATAGATAATGTGTAGTCATACCTTTTTAGCGCGAAATAAATAAAGAAATAAACAAACCAAACACGATAGAATCGGTGTGAGATACATTAGATTGAACGACTCATAGTTCACAGTTAAGTATCGCTTCACATAATGAAACATAGAGATATAAACAAATTAGTGGACACGAAGATGAGATCTAAGAGAATGCTATATGATAGCGAGCATTGGTGTCTTTTCGGTAGCTAGAGGTATGGCAAAAGTGAGAGAGGGGAGAAAGAGAGAGACGAGAGAGGGGGCTGTGGAGATGGCTCTTTGCACTGTCAACTCCAATTAGGTCCCTAGTGCGGTGATCACCATGGCAGGCCGGACCACGGACCAAGCTGGCAAACACGAATCGCACTGGTAGGCCCGAGAAAGAAAACAACAACACTCTGGACAGCATCAGCATCCATCCATTTGAAAGAAGAAGAAGAGAGAGTAGTGGTGGGGCACTCGGCAGTGGCACGGGGTTGTCCTACTATATCACATACTGCTACCCTGTGGGTGCTCGTCGTAGTGGATCTGTTTTTGGCCACAGCGCCCAGTGCTCGAGCCGTGCTCGGTAAAGCCAGTGAGTGAGCCAGTGGAGTGTGTGCTCGATGTGCTCGGCCCTCCGCAGAGCGCGTGACGAGTGTCGTCATTGGCGCGCTAGCATCCCTACCCCTGTACTCCCCGACTTGCCCACCGCACGTCACGCTCGCTCCCCTCGCTTAGGTAAGCGCGAGGGGGAAGCAAAGAGGGTGGCTGAAAGAGAGAAAGATGAAAAGAAATAGGAAAAGAGAGAGAGAGAGAGAGAGAATGAAAGAAGAGATCGACTTGAGTTGTTTGCCTTAGCATAGCCACCAGTGCTTGTATGAGGCAGCACTCCAGCCAGCACAGCTATTGTTCAAGTCTACCAACTGGTCAATGCTTTATTTATTTATTATATTTTTTTTATAAAATACTAAACAGCCAATCAATTCAACTCTTTGGTTATTTACAACACATTATGATAAAGTTAGATTGACTTCATCATATCAATTGACTGTTGTAATTAAAGAAAGAATTAAATTGATGTTTTTTGTATATAAGCTAAAAAATATGAGTACTCCTGATGGCACGGCGATGAGGAGCCCGTCGCTGCCGACACTGCTGATTATCCCCCCTAGAAAAGCGCTCTAGTGTCGCTTGGTTCTCTCTCTCTCTCTCTCTCTCTCTCGAGTATCGAGAAAGCGAAAGAGCCAATGGCAATGGAAAACAACAACCTTGGCGAATGCGATGACAGCCGCAAAGTGATATGCCTTTGCCTCTCTTTTTCTCACTCCCTCTGTCTTTCCCTTTCGCCTTCGGTGTCGCCCAGGCGCCCACAACAATACTATTCCGAAGTGTCTCCCTATTCTAGAGTGACAGAGCTGTGTTAATTGAATAGCTGCTCTTCTGGTAGTATGCACCCTGCCAAGTGGTGGCGGTCGCTTTGTCGGCGACTGGAGGGTTGAATTGCGGCTAAGCCGTCAACAATGGCACGGTGCAATCGCCTGGTGGGGAACTGGACTGGTTTGCGCCATTCACACACAACAATGGCTACCCTGTGACATGATCATAGTTGTGCTATTTGAATTGCTGCACATGTTGTAAGCTTCCACCGACCCACCAGATACCCTCTTGTAGCAACTAGTCTTGTTTCGATCATACAGGCATCAAGTGCCACTTGCACAATCGAGCTCGCGAGCGAGCGCATCTGGTGGCGCAACTGATTGCATTTTTTTCTGATTGATGGTAAGTCCGGTCGTGGCCATTGTCCCACTCGACCGATCGGGTTTGCGAAGCGATTCTCGTGAAGTGGCTTGTCTTCTCAAGATTGCACAAGAAGAAAGCTGTGAATGACCACCACAGGGATGAGTCGACCAGTGCACTACGAGTGGACTGTCCGATTCATCACTGAGCGCACACTTCACTTGATCACTTCTTTGGCACTTCGATCGATCGACTGCACCGCACTCCAAGATGGCGATCGGTGTCAGCGGCGGCAGGGTGGAAACCGACCTCCTTTGAAACTACTGGGCATATTTTCAGATGCACAACAGCGCGTTTCAATTCTGTGTGCTCGCTTAATTAGGTGACCCAATGCGAAAGAAGAGCTCGAGTAAGAGCTAGATTGTGGTCATCAGCAGCAGTAGCGGCGTGATAGTGGCCCACATGTGCTCACACGTACATCGTGTCATGACACACATTATGCCATTGTGCCTATCTCGGTCTGGAGTGACACATGTGACCGTCAGGAGGTGAGAACCACTTGTTCAAACATCACTCAATTGCATCACTCCAGGCGAGCCTTTTGATCAAACTTGTCCTAGTGACAGTGTGTTCCCCTAGATGGCGGTTCCATCACGTCAGAAAATTCTAGTATTTTTTGCTAACAGGCATAAAAGCCAGTCAAGCATCTACAGTAAACCCTCAAACTCACGCGATTTAACAATAATGCATGTAACAGTTGCTGTATATAATGTAGAAGCAAGTGGTTCTCCCTTTGTGCTTGCTTGGGTTTGCCGAACTTAGAACTTTCACTGTACTTTTACGACAATAAACACTGACTTTGATATACTATACTATACTATACTATCCTGAATAAGTCAGACAAATTTCTATAAATATAAATAAAAAAAAGAGTGACCAAAATGCATTGAAACCTTGATTCCAGTTTTCAATATTTGTCGTTTATTAATAAAAAAAAACAAACTCAAGACACCCAAGTACTTACACTGTTTTGAAACCCGGTATTCGAAATTCAAACTTCGTTTTAGTAAATTTTGGTTTTTATAATTTAAAATTAAAACAATTATTAATTATTTTATTTAAATTAAATAGCAATGATGTTTGCAAACTTAAATAAATTTGGTAAAGGTAGAATTGAGTACCGCTTTTTGGACAAATTAAATTAGTTAAATACAGTTCGAATTTGATCTTGGAATGCACTTTTTTAGCTTATTATTCGTCAAGTTTCATAGTTGTTTATTCATTAAAGATTTCTTTTGTCAAATCAGTTTGTAACGTAGAAGTTAGAGTTGAAGCTTTGGCGCCATCTACGGAGTGATAGTGAGCTCCGCAAGATGGCGTCCTCTGCCGGGCCTGAAGTTCGAAAGGATTGCCTCGATTATAGCCAGATTCGTTTCATTTTGGCTGAGTCTGGAAAAGAGTGTTGATGTGGCTCATGGCGATGGCGTGGGCGCGAGCGGGAGTGGTACACACACTGGGCGCATACTGTCCCTATCGATCGAGACTTGGCGTTGGTAGCGGACTGACCGACCCTGCCGCTTGACATTTGGCGAGTCCCTGGTACTAGTGCTAGTGCTAGCTCATTGGCTTAGGGCACAACACTACCAACACTGCGCGTGTGCAGCTCCCCACCCACGGCCCGAGTGGATAACCCAACATTATGCGCACATGAACGGCGCGTAGCGCACTAGCCGGTCAGCTCGGTCTACGATTCCGATTCCGATTGCCGAAAATGGCACTAGAGACCTCTTACTTTGACAACTTACTTTTACCTTGCTTACTGATT
>DVQH01000443.1:0-24151 GCA_018231625.1 Papilio phestus
GAGAGAAAGAGAGAGAGAGAGAGAGAGAGAGAGAGAGAGAGAGAGAGAGAATGAACGTGACCCAGCACCGCTTTCAATCACAATCCAATGGCCCACGGGCATTGTGTTTGGTCTCTCTCTCTCTCTCTTTCTCTCACTCTGTCTCTGTCTCTTTCTCTCACTCTGTCTCTCTCTCTCTCACTTTTGAGCTTAATGTTGGATCACCACCGTTGGTTTGATTTAAAGGCCGCTGAGACATGTTTAGTTGTGTACTCATGTAACAATGACAGCTTGTAGTTGTTCCGAACCGACATGATCAAAGCAAAAACAAGCCGCTTGCAACTTGACAACTTGCCCAGGTGAGCGACACGTTCTACATGGAAATACCAAAAAAAAACAAAATGAAAGAAAGAAAAAAAGAAAGCGGAATTAGCTCTTAGGTTGGCTACAATGAAACTTGGCAATCGGTACAAACTAATGTTGCACTACTGGACTTCAATGTTTAGCCAAACATAGTCCAACTCACGCCTCGAGAGAATGACGCAAATAAAAACATCAACACAATTGAGTTTAATTGATTAGCTAAGACGATTACAACTGAATTTGGGCAACATTTGTCACTAGTTCACAATGGATTGACTTTTAAGGCACATGCTTTTGATAGCAGTAGTAATAATAAAATAAAGAACGATGTCGCCTTTGAGGGTTGTTCGACAAAGTCGGTGTTAAATCTGGGTCCCGGTGCCAGTTGCGCACCGTCACACAGTGTGGACCAATTGAGTAATTGTTCAGTAACAAGTCGCTAATAGAAAGTACAACATAACACCCAATGTGTTCAAGTTGACAAATTACCCATCAAGCAACAAAGAAAGAAAGAGAGAGAGAATGAAAGGTGGGCCGACATGACATGCAAACGCCTTGTCGGAACCCCAACAGCGGACCCTAGCCTTCGAATCAAAGACTTGTAAATTGTATCACAGCATCGCGTTAATCATTGACTCTCCTCAATAGTTACCGATGCCAAGCTGTCGTTCTTGCACAATGCAGTGTCAATCGGCAAGATCAAAGTTAGTTCCGTGATTAATTGCAATTGGCGTGGCGACAATCCAAAAGCAGCGAGAGAAATTGAGAGAACAAACGTGAAGCCTGTGAAGCATGTAACAAACCGACAACAAGACTTGTAAACACAAATGGGGACCCAAATAGGCGTGATCACCTATTGATTCAATCTTATTTTACGTGATCGATGACAATCAATTGCAATGTCCACTATGTTTGCGAGACAATAGATGCACGCAACAGTTCAATTAACTACAATAGAACTTCAATACTGGCAAATGTGAGAATGCCGTGTAAATGTCAGGTCAATCGCGTATCTACGATGGACAATTGAGTTGTCCTTTCAGTATTGCCTTCTCCTCCCTAATATTGCATAGTACTTTGCATTCTTCTCGTCCCTCTGATTTGAACCAAAAGCATTATTGTTGGCAGCATTCTCGTTAGGGGCAATCTAGCACGTAGCATGTTAATGTCAATTGTAATTCTAATTAAAACTTACTAACGCGTCAACAGTGTGTGTTGCTGGTAGTGTGAGCGGCAGTTTGGTAAACAAAGTGCACACTGCAGAGGGGTGCGGATGTCACTCGATTAGCACACGGACCGTCGGGCACCACTCAGCCAAGCTTGCAAGAGTTAATTTCTACTTACTCATATGCCAAGAGAAACGTGCCCCTTTGATGTCTCTCCACGTGTCCACTTGAATAAACCCGGCTGTCACCGGGGTTCCAGGGTTCGAACAACGTTAATTAGTACCCTTCTGCCAAAACCCGTCAATTTGAATGTGTTAAAAGATGCAGTTTTTTACTAAATGACTTTTATTTTAATGTTGGTAAAATGTACAATACAGTAATTACAAGTTTAACTTAAGAGAGCAAGTGAAAATACGTAAAAAATATGTATGATAAACAATGTGTTGGTTGATGTATATAAAAAACAAACTTGCTATTTAAACCAAGTCAGTTTGCAAGGGAAAATAAGTACTGAGTAAATCACTCAGTGCATAATATGGGAAACTTAACACTTGAGCACATTCCAAATTGTGTTACAATATGTACAAAACTTCGAGGCAACAGTTATCTAGCGCAGGTTTTCCTACGGCTAGAGAGCTAGATTGAGCTAATGATTTGCTTTTGACCCTGAATGAGGTATCTAGGTAATGATGTGAAGTGCTTATCTCAATGACTTGTTGATGCTGCAATCTGTGATAGGCCTAGTATGGTCTCCAGAAACCATTGACCTTGTTTTGTTGCCACGATAAATTTGACGAGCTGGAGTTGAGAGAACCGTTGGAGTTAGTGTTGGATGGACTGATTGACTCTCGGTCTCGACATCGGTTGCGTCGACGAAAGGCAAACCGAACATGATTGCTGTCGTCCTCATCTTCATCATGTCCAGTATGGTCATCTTCATCATCAAGGTCAGGCTCACTCTCACTACCAGTGGCACTGTTGCCACTATCATGACTGGTCATTTTGTCATCATCACTTTTGATACATTTGGACGGTGACTCGATGAGATCACCCTCCATTTGATGAATCACTCGTTTGAGACTCAATTCATCGTTTCTTTCATTGCGTTTCTCCGCCTCTTCATCATCATCTACGTTGATCTCTTCCAACTCCTCATCTTCAACTTTAACCGGCTTACCGTGTTTTTCGCATTTAGGGTGGTGCACTTGTCTTTGCTCGTCATTGTCCACCGAGTGATTTGGTTTGGCCTGATCCTTCTGGTCTGGGTGTCCAAGAAGTCCATTTGGCAGGGCATGATTGGGCCCGTTGTGAGGGGGTAAGAATGCGCTGACATTGGAAGGCAATGCTGGCACAGGAGCGCTGTGACCATTGGGTACCTGGACTCCAAACTCGAGAGATGGTGGTGGACCTGAGTGACCATTGGTCACCCCAGTCGGGTAGAATGGCTGGAGGAAGGCTGCCGCGGCCGCTGCTGCTAGGTGGTTTCCGTGCAAAAACGAACTGGCCATCTCGGGTGTGAGCTCATTCAAGTTGGGCACGGGTGGTCCAAACACTCGGCCCGAGCCCGCGTGTTGTCCTAGCAGACTGTCCATTGCCGATCCATTTGTCAGTGGAAGGTTGCCATTCATGGTGCCATTTCGCTCCGAAACAGGCTTCAAACTGTTCTTATGACGCTCCTCTGTTATTATTAAAAGTATAAATTTAAACGTTTCAAATTTAATAAAATGTTCGAACCAGTAACTTTTAATTTTAAAACTACATTTTTGAGAAATAATTTATTGATTTAAAATCATTACTTCTTTTCAATAATCGGCTAAAAGGAGACTCATTCTAGACACGTACAATCTAGGCGCTTAGCGGTGGAAAAAATTAATAATCACTAATAACAGCTTTGACGCGAACAATGGTGCGATCAGCATGGCAATGAAAGCAATATTGTTTGAAAAATTTATTATTTTAATTTGTATTGAGCAAAGAAAGCGAGACGAGTGAGGAGATTGGGTAGCGGGTGTGCTCTTATCATGCCTCGACCGGCTGTTCCAGTGGTGTCTAGTTGTACAACTCGCTAGTGACTAGTCGCTTTGACTCACTCCCTCACTCGTGCACACACTCTCTTTCTCTTCCTCTTTCTCCCTCTCCCATTGCCTCAAACACTCGGTTCTACCTCAACTGAAATCACATAGCCAGATTAAAGGTCGTGAATGAGTCGATAATGCGATTAGTGCAACGCGATCAGCAGTGCAGTTCGTTTTGAGGGAGAGGACAAAGACGATGTGTGCGTGTGTGTGTGAGTGAGTGGCATCGAATCCCTCTTTGCCTCAATTGTTTACCTTTTGATGCCGTGCAGTGTCGAGTGGAGTCATGAGTGGTTGGTGATTTGGATGTATTGTTTTTACCGAGTCCATTGCATTCGACGCCATCCGGGTGAGGTTTCACCTTGCCCGGACTAGTGGTCGGTGATGATTTGCTGTCAAGGCTGCCTTCTCCATTGGTCATGTTGGGATATGTGAGACCACGATTGTGTGCGGCGGCAGCGGCAAATAAGGGTAGATTGGCGTAATAATGCGACCACTCGGGAGACAGCTTGAATGGATTGCCTGGATCTGTAGCTGCTGTAGGGTAGTAAGAAATAGATCGAATGAGATGAACTTGTGTCAACTAGTGGGTGATGGTTACTTACCGCCTGGGTGTCCTGGGAAACGACGCGGCAAGTCGGCGACAGCAGCGGCCGCTTGCAGAGCCCACTGTTCGGCTTGTACTTTGGCCGCAAGACGCCACTCGGAAGCGCACGGCAGGGGAGTAATGGGACAGTTGCGAGCGTCAAGTGGGTGTCGCGGGTGACCCACGAACGAGTTGGCAAATGCCCGAAAGTGAGTAGCCTGGGCGCCCGGAAACGGCCAACACTGGTTCATCAAGCCTGCATGACGCGCGCGGAGTTAGGGAAAAGTGAGAAAAAATTGGACAAATCCAATTAAAACACATCTCAATTTAAATGAATGTAAATATTTTTTCTGTCATTAATGCTTTCTGTCTTTGTTTGCATAACTAGTGTTGAGTGTTATTGAATTAATTATGAAACATATTCTTGTGTCAAGCACACAGAGAGTATATGACACTTTTCACTGTTTAGCCCGATTCGCACCCAAACTCCTCTTATCTTTCAAATCCCCTCTCAGAGTTATAATTAATCATCAAGGGGAGAGTGTGAGATGGCCGACATGTTACTCGACAGAACTAAAAGCAAATCAATATATGGCAAGGAGAAATGCACAGATGGTACAAGATATGGTTTGGGTCTGGATGTCGACCACCAGCCATGGCCGCCACTTGTCTCGCGAGACCTACTGAACCCAAGTATTTATGCAACACCCCGCATCAAGTCCCATTGACTATCTCTTTCTTTCTCTGTTCAAACGTTTACCCTTGTGCATTTTTATTTAGCTTAATCACCTGGAACACAATGAGAAAATGCGATAATAAACAGTAGGCTTGCGGACACTGACGGCTGTTGTTAAGCTCAAGGGGAGAAGAGTGAGACCAGGAGAGATAGACAACACCAGACTTGGTCACAAGGGACTTGTGCACGTGCTGCTTAGTACTGGGGGAAGGCAAAGTGCGCGGTGCGGTCTCCCTGGTTCGATAGATGGTTGGTGGGTCGGTTGTGTGCGCGTGTGGCAAGCCTCAGTGGCTCGCCAGAGTAGCACGTGGCCCACATCGCGGTGACCCGAGACTCGAAGTGATGGGTCGCCGGTGATGACGCTGCCCACCACTATCAGGCTAGTATCCCGCGTGACCGACTGTGGATAACAAACATCGCGCGTTCGGGTGTAGTTGCACACAGTGGATTCATCCGCGCCATAGTCTGGCTAGTTCACGTCAGTTGGATCAGATGTCAACTGCTGTTGTGCTCGATCGCGCTTGACCTATGATCCCGAAGGGCGCAATTGGTCTCCCCCTATTGACTCAACCCCAAGGCCGCGGGTGCTACTCTGCTCGTATTTCATAACAGCCGACCAGTGATATCATCACCCGAGCACGGGTCGCGGTAGTGAGTAACGTGTGGGTCATGTCAATCCGACTCGTGCAAGTTGCGCCATTGTTTACTTTCACTTGAGACTCTAATCGAGATCGATTGAGAGTCCCAAAGCCCAGCACAGAACTTATCACAAAGCACGGGCAACCAGCGGAAACTGAAAACTAATTGATCCGGAAAATAGATCACAATTAGAAGAAAAGGAAAGTGAGGATTGCTTAAGCGTGATAGTTTCACTTGTGCCATGTAGGTTCTCATACACGGCCGCGATGCAGTGAAGCATCGAAGATGCCCGATTGGCACACGCACTTGATCAAACAATGGCACTGCGTACCACACGTTGCGCACCACTCTTTTCGAGCTGAGTGTTTGTGTCAACTGTGTGACTGGAACAAAGCCGCTCCAATTGGGAGAACTGTCGATGGGACTTTTGCATGTTTGCTCTGGAGCCAGGCGAGTCCTGATCTTCTCATTGAGCTTTGACTGGGTGGCAACCACTTGGACCAGTGGCAGGCCACACTGCACTCCACACTCGGGCATCTCGGGCACTTTCCACCCATCCCCCATGACGTGTCATCACTAATCAGACTGCATCATACTTATGATTACTGTTGACAGCTGCCGAGTGCTGGCGCCACTTCATACACTCATCAATGTGTTAGATTTAATTAAAATCCTCCTCCGCCTTTCATTCACTGTGACCAAAGACAAACGACGCCAACTGCGACATATTTGCACGTAATATTTTTTAATAAGATCTCGTGTGAATATTATTATTATTATTACATTTGGTTCTAATTTAAATGTAATTTTTAAAATTAAATATTAAATATGACAAATAATTTTTTAGTTTGTTCAACAGTATTAAATAAACAAAAAAAATCAAATTTAATAAAAAGTCATATTGAGTTTGACAGATCAAAAACTAAAAAGTAGTCATTTTATCTTTAAACAAAAAGAATGGCCTGCTTTATTAACTTAGAAACGCATGATTGGACACGTCCGGTCGTGATTTGAGCCGGAAAGATGGAGGGAGGGCGCGAAAAATGTAAATCACAAGCAAAAGTGCAAGCAAGCGATTCAAATCAAATCGAATTTAAATTTTAAATAAAATGCATCACTAACGGAAAACATCTTGCTACATGGCCCGATCAGTTTCGGCACGAAGTGCCAGACAAATGATCTCGGTACTCGCAGTTTGTTAAAGCACATTCACTCTCACTCTCTCTTTTTCTCACTCTCCTTCTTTGGTAACTTTGGTGTAACTCGGCACTCGTCTTCCGATCGAGTCAATTTGCGTCCTCACTTTCAGTCTATTATACAGACAGAAGTCTTGACTAGAATGCTGATCAGAAAGCATTTGAAATTCACCACTCCAAACACATCCAAGTCGTCACACGGATTGATATTTACATATTTCATGCATTCAATGCCAGCATGAAATAATCTCCGTATGAAAAAGAGTTTGAAGTTAATCTGTTCACCAGTTGACTGTTGACTGGCGTCGTAGCGTTGATTTTAATTTTATAAGTAAGCTAATTGAAGGTGGTGAATTATTTCCCGACATTCTTAGTGGAACTCAGTGAAACCCCAATGAATAGTGTGGTAAACAATCAAAGTGGACACAAAAGCAATGACCACTGATCTGACCGCACAGCAATACACAGTCAAAGGTGTCTATGGGTGAGGGGCCTCTTGACAAATTAGCGACATTGAACTGAGAGCCGTGAGTCAATCTGAGCTGGGCAGCGCACTGGCCCTCACAATAGCCATATTTGACCTGTGGCTAGCGGGCATTGAAAAGGCATGTCTTTTCGGTACCAGGTCTTAAGAAATCAAAATATTTTTGCAAATTTTTAAGCTAGCTTGACAATGGCGGAACTGTATTGAAAGTGTGCTACCAGCGCTAGTAGGGCACTGGCAATTGTTCGTGGTGTTGCATTAGAGAAAATGTCCTGTCACAATAGTTTAGCCCGTCATGGCAACAAATGACAATTTTAAATTGAGACATCAACTTGGGTCATTTTTGAGCGGACCTTGCCAAAATTTATCAACCATTTTATGTTTTTTCAACCACACTCATAATCGGATTTTTGTCCAGATTGCTGGAAATGAAACAATTAATCTGGCCAACCCCAACAACCATATCATTAATATTTTAGAACTCGATTTGTCCAAAATCACAAGTGCGGCAACCAGTAAATATATAACATTATAAATATTAAATTAGTATAGTATAGTTTAAATACCCTATGTTATACTTTAAAAAATATTTTTTTGAAATATTTAATCTGATTTTCAATGTCACATTCATTATCATTATTAATAATATGAGGGAAGCAAATGGCATTGTTTGGAGTAATGGCCGATTGTTCCATGAGGCCAAGTTGGTCAGAGGAGAGGCTGGGTGGTTTGTCGTGCTCTGATCGTGCCTGGCATCATTGTCATGTGACACAGAAGCACACGGGCACTGTGACGGCAAGTCAAAGTGAGACAGTGAATGTCCCGATGTGAGCCGCACGCAGTTATGGTAAGCCAATGAACAAGCCTCGAAAGTGGTCGGCGGGAACAGCGAGAGACCAGTGAGAGAGAGAGAGAGAGAGAGAGAGAGAGAGAGAGAAAGAAGTGCCACGCGGGGCAAGTCGGGTCGAGGGAAACCAGCGTGGCTAGGACCCGCAGGACCCGCTGTCAGTGTTGGCGGCGGCGAGCCTCTGTGGTGGGACACAATGGTCACCCGATGTCATGGAACTGGCACCATCAGTGGCAAAAGCACCCAGCCAAAGCAAAAGCCGGCCATCCGAACAATGACGGGATTAGAGTCCGCGCTAGGCCCGCGACCCGCTTTGTATTATGTACACCACACAGTAGTACCCGCGTTGGTGACCGACGTTGGTCCTGCCAACCACACCCGGGCTTAGAGTCACTGCTGCGGCCTTTGACCCTCTTCCACCCCTACACCCTTCAATCGGTGGGTTTGTGTGTGTGTGTGTGTGTGTATTTATGAGTGAGTGCAAGTCAAATGAGCGATCTGAGTGTGAAGCACGAGAACTGCGAAACCAGCTATGACTGATTCGCGTTCACTTACTTGACTTACTGCGTGGTTCGCGTGGTCCATCCACGGTGACCTTGATTGCTTTGGTGTAGGTGCCCACTTGTGGTGGATTGCTGCTCACAGTGATGGTCAGCGAAAAACTTTTTCCTGTAAGACAAAGACATTTCAAACAGATATAATAATTAGTTTAAATTTTTATTTTTTATTTAAAAATTTAATTTGAAATCTAAAAATGCAACGCAGGTATTGTAAAATTACCTCTACAAAGAATAAAAGTAATCAAACAAAATAAGAGCAACACATATGCAAGCCTCATTTAGACTTTCCTTGATCTGCTTTTTACGCAAACTAAAACATTGTCTCTCATTACGCTTAATATCGCTCATTAATAATTTGGAAGTATATGTTTATTTTTTGTTGTTGTTGCTTTTATATACATTAGAGAAACAAAGCGGTAGCCAGAAAAGTTAGAAAAGGGCAAGTTGAATTATTCATTTAACTTTAAAATCTAAAGTAGAGTATGAGTGCAACGAGAAGAAACGAGAATGAAGTGGTAGTTTGAATTAAATTATACACTCAGAGGGAGAGAGTAAGAGAGAGAGTGGGAGAGTGAGAGAGAGAAAGAGAGAGAGAGTGAGAGAGAGAAACAAGACACGGGGGAAGTGCGTGGTCAATGAAACACGCGGGAGTTGATACTCTTTGGTCCGGGTAGCACCCGAACAAAGCGGGTAGAAATGTTTGGGCATAAACAGTCGTTAGTGGACATAGTCAACACACACACAAACTGGACAGTAGCCGACTCGCTTCAATAACCCATCGATCGTTCCCCATGAGGAACAACCAGGAGGAACCGATCAACCGAGTCACTATCGCCAACCAGCAATTCTAATAGAAAA
Organism: Papilio phestus; assembly: GCA_018231625.1. NCBI lineage: Eukaryota > Metazoa > Arthropoda > Insecta > Lepidoptera > Papilionidae > Papilio > Papilio phestus. The sequence continues at coordinate 9,490 of DVQH01000443.1, forward strand.
GTTTGAGAGAGAGAGAGAAAGAGAGAAAAGAAAAGAACAAAGCAGTCCACTAGATCCACCAATCAATCGATCGAAGTGCGATCGAAAATTGGATTTTTAATAATTTAAAAACATTGTAGCCTAGTGTGAGATTAGTGCGGGCACACACACACATATCGTGTGAGTGTGTGCAAAACTGATGGACACGGCAATTGAATTGGATTTTGGAGAGTTTATTAAATTTTGAAGTGAGAGTGAGCGAGAGAGTGACTTGAACCAGAGAGTACTTTTAGATTTAATTTTGTTTTTGGATAGAAGAATTTTTTTAATAATAAAGCTGCCCAAGAACAATGTCCGATGCGGTGCAAAGAAGTGGGGCCTAGAGTGGCCACTTGATATGCAATGAAGCAGCGGGATACGACAAACGTGGGGGCGAGACTAGAGAGAAAGAGAAAGAGAGGAGAGAGGGGGTATTACTTGCGAGGGCCATCTGGACGGCTCGAGAGGAAATCGAGTTTGCCCAACGGAAATCTGCAGGACATATGATAGGTCCGTTTGGCTCGTCCCGAGAGCTCATCTGGTACTGTGTGTGTGTACCCCGACACAATCTGTGCCGCATCCTCTCTTACTCTACTCATCGAGCAAAATTAGAATCTGTTGGCTTCACTCACTGGCCCGAGTGCTACTTTGTCACTGGTGGGCTAGTCACTTTAAATCTCATTTTGTTCCCTCTCTACTCTATGGCCACTCTCTCTCTCTCTCTCTCTCTCTCTCTCTCTCTCTCTCCCTTTCTCTCACTTGGGTTTTTGCTCTCAATTTTCTTTGCTTAATCCTCTTTCTCGGCCGTTTTTTCTTTGCTTCACCAGTAGCGGTGGCCAGAGTGGACCAACGGAGGTATTAGCGCGGACCAAGAGACGCAAACCGAGTGAGCGGTCCAAGTGGGCATCACAATCAAGGCAATGAGTGAGTGAGTGAGATGAGAAGTGAAGTCACCGAGTGTCTCAGGCCAAGCCGCTTTAAAATTGTCGGTCATTGTGAGGCTTGGGATTAAGTAGAACCCAACAGGGTGGGAGATAATCATCCAAGCCTGACAATGGAAGAGGGGTTTGAGAATTGTGATTTCCCGTTCAACATGCAAAGGCATATCAAACTCGGGTTTTTCACCAGTGACGACAGTAATGGAGTAGTTTAGAAAAGGAGTGAAGTCGTAAAATAAGTTACACTCTAGACGACATACAAACAGATGTGCATTCATTTCGATCGTTATCATTCGTTGCTTCAAGTTACGAAATTCACCAGCCTCTTGTTACATGAAGTGATTTGACTATTTTTGCTCAATGAAGCATGGCAACTTTTTTTGGCAAGCCGTGAAAAGCCAGTGAAGTGCCAGAAAACACACTTGGCAACGATCGACTTAATTGTTGCCATCTGGAGTAACACGTTTGTGTCTTGACCAATAAAGATTGGTGCGTTTGCGTGTCTCGTGTTGACTGCCACAACAAGGCAAGAGAAGCCAATAAATTCAGATTGCAGTTTCTAAAAGCCGACATTGCTCGGTGTCCAGTGCCATGTGTCTCACATTTTCTCATTTGGCAAAACAATAAAATTCCGACATCTCTTTTATTAGTTCAACACTTGGCAGTTAAGAGCCGGAGATACTTAAACATTTCCTTTGCACGTGTAATGGAGTGCCAGTTTTTACCATTAAAATAAGTTGAAAAAAATTTGAATTCAACGCTCAATTAGTAGAAAGCATTAGAACAAAGTAGAAAAGAATGCAATCGGTACCGTGTAAGGTCCCCTGGCACTAATCATCACTGTTTTCAGCCATGAGAGCACATGGTGACAGAGATTGAGTGTCAAATTTAAATTGCCGATAGCGACACGGAGCTTCACTCTTCACCACCCATCTCCCACTCGACTCGGTTGAGGATGACTACCACACACAAAGAGGGGGATTTAAATTTTTTTGGCTTTTTGTTGTTTTTCAATGTTGTATGATGATAAAATTACTCTCACGAGAATAACTCCGTGAAGTGCCTCACATGTCGGAATACGGTCCCGTGTGTCAGAGGGGAGTAAGTAGTGATGGATCAACACTTTTGCTTTTTCCCCTCCTATTTGAGAAGTAGGCTCCAATTCCACTAGGAATCTCAAGTCACGCCATAAAGCATAATCCCACTAAGCACAAAATTGTTTTTCGATAATCGGCATTCAAACGCACTAAATGACTTAGTCACCTTGGTAAGCGTTGGGTAAAACGCTTAGTATTCTTGGTATTTTCCCCAACCATCACGATTTCTAATCAAAGTTCGCTAACGCGAGTGTCGGGAGTTAGCAGGCCTTGGCATGGCAAGTTGAACATTCCATAAGTGGAGTTCCAGTGGCGGTTAGTAATACCTCGGGCGGCACTTAGAAATGCCGATCCCGGTCCAATGAATCAACGTTCCCCTTTGTTGCCGAGCAGGGAAACTTGTCGGCTCAAAATGAACTCGCTTAGTATCGCTTGAAGCCTGGTTTAGTGAGCATGATTTTTCCTTAAGCTCAGTAGTCTACTAACAAGCAGTGCTATCGGTACTCGTCATACCATCGAGTAGCTCATTACATTGTCAACAAGGCACACTACAAACGGGTGCGATAATGTCTCTCTAAGTGGGTCTATGCGAGTGTGTGCGCGTGTGATCAAATGAAAAATTCTTGAGTCGCAACTAAATCACACACTCTCAGTGGTGCTACTAATGACATGCGGAATTACATCGATGAAAAATGTAAATTGAGCTCCGTGCCTAAGTGAAGGTTGTAGAAGCTCACTAGCGTATAAAACAATGCCAGAAAGCTAATATATATATGCCTCTCATCGTGCGACTTTTGCTTACTTAGCGTCAGTCAAGAAGCTAACACGAGAATGGCCAAAATGGAACGGATTCAAATTTGTTACGCTTATTTAGTTTGTGAGCTGGTGTGTGTGTATGTGTGTGTGTTTTGAGATGAATTGGAATTGAGAACGCAATTTGAATGAATAACAAAGAGAAAGTGAATGAGAGAGAGAGTAAGAGTTCCTGCCATCATCATTAGCGACAGTCGCGAGCAGTGTTGAGTGACAATGGGACAAGGCAGTGCCAATGTCAAGGGTTGCAGTGCCAAATGCCGACCGGACGCGCCGCCACGTTCAAGTGGCTCCAAGGGGGTAATTGAGAAATAATTCGATTTCTCCTTTTGGCACTCAGTGCATCGGGAGAACGGCAATGCGTAAGTAAAAGAAAGAAAGAGAGAGAGAGAGAATCAAATTGGTTTGACTTGACTGATTCGCCAAGCACGTTTTGCTTTCAGGGCACCAAAGGGTACTACTTTCTTCTTCTTTTTCGTCTTCTCACAAAATGTATTATATTTAAATATTTAATTTATGCACGCATGTTTTTGCACCCAAATCAAATTTCAATCAATGATCACAATTAAATTAAAGTCAAACATCAAACATAAAAACATTTATACATATTTTTGTTAGTAATTTTGCAATAAAATTTTTTTATTAATTATTTTTTTAATTAGTTTATTAAGTAAATTTGTTGAAAAATTTAAAAAATAATAATTATAAATGACAATATACAACGAGAAAATTTACAAAAAAATGGCTCAGATTGCACTAACTATCAATTATTGGATCAGGCAGAGACCGCACTACTTTCTTTTTCTCACAAAATATATTATATTTAAATATTTAATTTATGCACGCATGTTTTTTAACCTAAATCAAATTTCAATCAATGGCCACAATAAAATTAAAGTCAAACATCGAAACATTGAACTTTTTATTGCAATTAATTATTTTATTAATGAATTTGTCAAAAAATTAATTTTTATAAATAGTAATATACAATATACAGGGCACTACTTTCTTCTTTTTTTCTCCTTACAAAATGTATTATATTTATTTATGCACGCATGTTTTTCGTTTAAATCAAATTTCAAAGTAAAACATCAAAGATCAAAACACCCTGAAACTTTACGTATTTTTGTTGGTAATTTTGCAATAATTTTTTTATTGCAATTAATAATTTTGTTAATTAATTTATTAAGTAAATTTGTTTTTAAAAATTAAAAATATTTAATTATTATAAATAATTACAATATACAATAGAGAAAATTTACAAAAAAATGGCTCAGATTGCACTAACTATCGATCATCGGCTCAGACAGAGACAGCACTAATTAATGTCTCCAGTTTCGACACACACATTCAGAGAGAGTATATAACAAGGGTTCACTTACTCTAGCACGCAAAAATAATTTGCGCTCCTAACAGCCTAATGATCACTATGCAAACGAACGAGTCAATCCATCACCGCACAACCCAGGATGCTAAGTCACGAGCGAGCGCGGCGATCCTTGGTGACAGCCGATACTCAATCAGCCCAAAGATTAATGGTTTGCTCAAATTCCGCGCGTCGGAAAACCGTCCCGAGACTTAAGGTGGATTGTGGCACGGGTCGTTCCAGTTGCTTTGTCAGATCTATCCTTGAAGCTAGACCCGCGAGAAAAATCTCTCCCCCCTCCCACCCCTTGCACATGTAAATTGGATCGTTTGACAGTAGCCATAATTAACGTGTCTCCCACTCACTTCCCTCGGTCCCGAGGTAGTATTAACCAATCACTACTGAGTAACTACAACTTCAGTTACGCAACAAGCCATGCGCAAATAATTTTAAGTCGGAGAAGTCAAAGGATTACAGTGAATATATTCTGTTTGTGCAATTAGTTAACTACGCATTCTACGCATTCAGAGCGTTTGTCTAATAAAAAATGACTTACCTCGTCCAGATCGTCCCACGAAGCGAAGATCATTGAATTTGGCAACTTGGTTTTTCATAATTGCGGAGGCATTGCGCAACTCGCCACACCAGTTTTCATCGTTTCCCGCTTTGATGGTAACCAGTGTGCCATCGGAAACTTCACCCAAGGCAACCACTTTGAAAGCGACAGGTAGTGTCTTGTTGGACCGCCAATGCGTTGGAAGTGCCGAGCAAATGATGTTGGGACTGCCGGTGCGCACTAATTCACCTGGATGTTCGGTCATCACTTCGTTGAGTAACCGTTCGCCCGGAAATAAAAAATCCGTCATGGTCGGATCTTGTTTCTGTTTGGGAGCCAGCACGAAGACTTTTGTAGTTACGGTTATAGAAAGAAAAAATACAATCAATTCAAGTAGTTGAACTAAGGTATCAAGCAGTGGTGAAGCATGCGGTTTGAAAACGGTTTGGTAACGTGCGCGGCGTGGCTGCTCGTCACGAGTTTCATTCAGATGTGAGAGCCTGTGGCTTTTTGCTCCAGTTCAGCTTGTGCTTGAGACTAGTATTCGGAAAAGGATGAAAAGAGCGGAGAATCGTCAACCAATCGGAGAGTGCGATCTTTGATTGAGTGCGCCGCCTCTGGGCGGGCGTTCTTGTGAATTGGAAGGCCGAGCGAGGAGCAGTGGTCCGGGAGTACGGATCACGCCAATGGCGGGAAAGTGTCCGATCCACAAGCACCAAAGTGTGACAAGGGTGGCTGGGCACCGTGGTCACACACACACACACTTGGTGGAATAAAGCAGCACGCGCGGTTGGGTCCGCGGTGCGACTAAAGCCGCGGCACCAGCCCCAAGTTGGTCAACCAGGTTATGGTGCAAAGCGACGATTAGCGTCACCAGCCAGATTAGTGGCAAAGGCAGCGGATTGCGCTCACGCTCGCCCGTTTTACTCTAAGTCAAGCCAAACTCCCTCTTATTCAACAAAGCACTGATAAAACTATGTATCTACTTTTACCATTCATTCCACTCACTAATGGTTAGATTTGATTTACTGTAACACATCCATTTTATTAGATTAACTTAACCGTTTCACTGAAATACAAAATTGTATACATTTTTGAAAATGGCTTAACTTTTTAAATTTGATGGTGCAACTAACCACATGGTTTGCTGAACATAAATCTAAAATTCAAGTATTAAATAAAAGATTAGGCTAATTATGAATTAGATTTATTAATTATTTTTATGAATTATTAAAAATTTTAACCGTGAATAAAAAAGAAGGTTTTTATGAATGTTAGACAGCTTATTAGATTCAAACACTGTCAAAGTTTCATTCAAACATTATGAGCACATTCATTTTATTAAATTAACTTAACTGTTTCACTGAAATACAAAATTGTATATATTTTTCAAAATGACTCAACTTTGAATTTTATGATGCAACTAACACAATATAAATCCAAAATTCAAGTATTAAATAAGAGATTAGGTTAATTATGGATTAGATTTATTAATTATTTTTATGACTAATCAAAAATATGAAAATAAATAAAAGTTACTATGAATGTGAATCACAATGTGTTGAAGGTGTAGAAAGGCATAGAAAGGGATTGGGCAAGCCAAGTGTCAAAGCAATCATTATGAGCATTTGAGTGCAAAGCTGGCTGAATGGCGTCATTGGTGCGTTAATCCGCGAGAGTGCCAGTGGCAGCAGACCAGTGGGTCGCAATTAGAGTAGAGTTGGTTGAGTGGCGTGGAGCTCGCAAATCGATGCTCTGCACACAGTGAGCGTCATTATCGATTCGATCCGTGTCCACTCGACTCTCGTGTCGCTTGTCCCAATGGAGACCCAATGTTGCCAAACACACTCATACACACACATACACATACACAAAGAGAAAGAAAACGCATGAAAGAGCCGGATGGAATGAAAGTTGCGGCACCGATCTTCACGTTCTGTATATCTCAATCTTTTTCTTGACTCTTCTCTTACTTCTCTACTCCACCAAGCTGGACCCAATCTCACTCTCTCCATTAGATGTGCATTAAACCGGATAAAGCAAATCGATAGCACTACCCGGTACTCGATCGATCCCTCTCTCTCTCTCTCTCTCTCTCTCTCTCTCTCTCTCTCTCTCTCTCTCTCTGACAATTTGTTGGACTTTTTCTTTGCAATTCTACGGCTTCCTTCTACAATCTTACACCTTGTTCGTGCTTTTCCTACCTAATATATAAAAATGAATACTTTAAAAATTATTTAAAAATATTAACTTACCGAAAACAATTTTTTTACTCGTGATTTGAAATTCTGACAAGTTAACCTCTATTTGTTGTAAATGCAAATTCAATACACAAAAAAGTGTTTGAAAGTATGTTTGGAATTTTTCAACACGCACTCACGGGTGTCATTCGGATGTGATCATGCGGTGATGCGTGTACTTGCAAATTGACCTAACTAAAGAGAGAAAGAAGAAGAGAGAGAGCATAAGAGAGAGAGAGAGAGAGAGAGAGAGAGAGAGAGAGAGAGAGAGAGCAAAAATAGAGAAAGCGCGCAAGAGAGAGTAAGAGAAAGAGAGAAAACGAGAGAAAGAGAGAAAAAGAAAAAAAGTCACTCGGTGACAGATTGCATTTTGTACCCCGTCGAGCAAAAAATGAACACCAAATTACGCACAACAATGGCGACTGGCCATCGAGCGGAATGATGGCCATTGCGCTAATTAGTTTAATTTGCTTGACAAACAGTTTGCTTAATGGCGTTGCGTCGAGTTGCCGAATGACGTGCCGAAACCTCTCGCGATGCTATCCCGAAGGGTGGCCAATGGCTATTCTCTTGTTTCCGCATCACCCGAGCTCCAATCCAAGCTCCTCCAATTCCACTTCAATTGACTCCATGTCCGCGTCTTCTGATGTTTGCCGTGTGCAAATATTGACCTTTGCACTTGGATACTTCTTCAAGATGGAGCCAATGCAAACATCACACCATGGCAGTTTTCTTAATAGCACCAAAATAAATATAACAAATATAAAAGTATACAACTTTCAAGTGTAATCTCACACTTGCAAAATTTTTTGTTTTTTTCTCTAAATACGGAAACATTTTGCTTCTTGTAGCAGATACTATTTTTATTTTTATTTTTTAAAACACATTTATTAATTTAAAAAAATATATTTTCTTATTTTTCGTTTTTTATTGACCTTCACACTTGAGTTCATCTAATCCAAACAGTATCATTTGCACCAGCAGTTTTTAGCTTAAAACAAATATAAAGAAAAAACTTTCAAATTTAATCTCACACTTGCAGCAATTTGATTTTCTCTGAATACTGAAACTTTTTGTTTGTTAAACAAAAAATCTATTTATTTGTTTTCTTCTTTAAAAACACATTTTTAAAATTTTGCTTCAGAAACTCAAATCATTTTATTTTATTTTTTCCATCTTTATTGACCTTCAAATTAGGATGCTTTTATGCGAGTTAATGCAAACAACATGATTCACACACAGTTTTCTTAATATTTCAAAAATAAATTTCAAGTGTAATCTCATACTTGCAGCATTTTCATTTTACGGAATTCGGAAAATTTTCTTGTTATAACAAATTTAATTATTTGTTTTACCCTTTTGAAATACCTTTAAATCTTTTCCCCCTAAACCAAAATCTTCTTATTTTTTCTTTTCTTTCTTTATTGACCTTCAAATTTGGATGCCCTACGCTAGCAAATGCAAACATAATTCACGCCAAAAATGTCTTTAAAAATAAATTTTAAGTGTAATCTCGCACTTTCAAAATTTTCATTGTTTGAAATTTTGCTTGTTATAGCAGATATATAATTAATTTTTACCCTTTCGAAACACACCTTTAAATTCTTTTCCCCTAAACCAAAATCCTCTTATATTTTTTCTTTTTTCTTTCTGCTTGAGCTGTAAATTAGAGGGAAGCCAAAATTTAAAAAAATAAAACAAAACTCAATATGAAGCAAGAAAGACGGCATTTGGTTTGAGTTAGTGTGTGTCTTAATGAGCACCCAAAGTTGGTTCCGTTCAATTGCTGTTGGGCTGTAATGCTCGATTTCAATTAGATTGGCCAACCTCGTCTACACACCATTGTTAATGATGGCGTCCTAGGAGGAATAAAGCAAAGAGAGAGAGAGAGAGAGAGAGAAAGAGAAAGAGAAATAGAAAGAGAAATAGAAAGAGAGAGAGAGAGCAAACGAAAGAAAGAAAGAGAAATGTACAACAATGACTCTTGTTTTCGATTGACTCATTGAGTTTGAAGAGCGATTGGTCCCTGGTGATCTTTCACCTCCCTAACATAGCTATCTAAGTGGACAAATGTCCAGTTTGGTTATCCAATTTGAAACCATGTAGACTGTTGCTAGTTTAAAATTGCCAATTAAAAAAATTACATTAGAGAATGGAATAATTTAATAAAATTACGTTTTGCAATAGAAAATAAAAAATATATTCAGTATTCCCACCAATATTTGAATTAATGAATGTTTGGATAAGAGAAAAGTTTGGATAAGAGGAGTTTTTAATTGACATTTGTTTTTGAAAAATTTTAGATATGACTTATATAAGTGAAGCAAGTTAAACTTGAGACAATACTGTAATTAATAATAAATTAATGCTAATAAACTTGTTACATACAAATAAATGTTTTAATTTGTAACATGTTTTTGTCTTTCTGATCAAGAGGATACAGTATCAAACGATTTTTTTCAAATTTTAAATCAAAGTTTAGGTATTTTGGTTATTTAATATGTTTATTTTATTACTTATCATTTGAATTAATGTTTAATTAATTTTAAACAAAATTGCATTTTTATTAATATATATATATTTGTTAAGTCAATTTTTAACTGGTCAGTTAAAATATAAAGGTTTTTGATAAGAGGGGAAAGAGTGTATTACTCTATTAGTTGTATTACTCTCAAACGGAAACGAGTCCATTTGAAAATATAAAGGGAGAATGGAAAAAGAAGAAAAAGGAGATTGAGTGCAAGTGAGCACTGGCTAGCCCCAAAACAAGCCAAGACTAACTAACCCCAAGTAATTTATTTGTGTGAGACCAACACGCTGCGCGGCACCAAATGGTGCAACGCGTTTGGATGTGGATGTGGGGAAAGGGGGAGAATGAAGGGGGAGGTAGCAGTTTGAAGTGACCAAGTGGCTGGTGGCCGGCACGCGCTAATGTCCACCGTGACAAGCTTAGTGTGTTCCGAGTTCTCCGAGATTAGATCAAACGAGCCATTTTGAGCCAGATGCGGCAAGCACTAGTACCCCAGTACTCTTTACGAATCGGTGCTTTAAATTCCCCACCAAATGCAGATGGCGGCGCTCAGAGAAAAGTATTGCTCTTCAATAACCATTGCTGACCAAGCTTAATTCTCAGCTTGTTTCTCTTCACTGCTCTTTCCAAAAGTTACTTTTTGGAACAAATGGTGTGTGGGCTCTGTACACCAACACCAACACACTAACACACACACACAGCCGTCTTGCATGTTAAGCCACTTTTTGTGTTGAGTATCTAATAGCATTTCACAGACAGTGATCAAATTTTATTGACCAATAACTGACTGACTCGATGGGTCCTGATTGCAGTCAACTTTATTTATGATTTGCTTTTAATGTTTTCTAAGTCTACTATCTACTTGACCAGGCTTGCCAAGCTCCATTAGTTCGAATTAGTCGAGCCTCGTCTGACAAACGGTTCAAATCATCCGGATACTTAGCGCACTGTACCAGTAGACACACACAACTGGAAAAAATGTATTGATATGAAAGCAGGGAGTGGACAGAATGGAATTGGTGGACAACAAAAGACGAACACTGCGTGGGCAATTGTTCCGGAACAAACTCATCTATCGACTGCAGCACGCTTCTGGATTTTTTGTTTGATTGAAAGGCGATACGACGTACATGGCAATGTTTCGGCTTTTATATGATAGTAATAGTGAAATTAGCATCGCAACGTTAGTGCCGCTTGATTGAATGCCACACTACGAAACACACTGGTCACACTCGGCAAGCACATTCCACTGAGCAGTGCAGAGTAGTGCCGAGTCGACTACTACTGCCAAATGGTCTTACACACTAATGGACGATTTGAGCTTGGTAGAGAAAAAGCTTTTAAAATACTAAAAAAATCACCATCGACTTGCTTGATTACTGGTTGCACTGAGGAATCAATACTTAATGAAAGTAATTTTGTCACCTATTCGCACTGAATTTGCGCTTTTTATAAAAACTGATAATACAATTAGCAATATTTAATAACGTTAATAATTTCTATTATTTGGTGAACATATTGAGATGATTGGCTTTGGATTATGTTTTATTAAAATAATAGTATATTTTAACCGGCAAGCTGTTCTCATTAAGATACGGAATTAATTTTGGCTACCAAAGACTAAAAGCATGGAAATGTGGTGCATTATTAATTATGACAAGAAAAGGATTGCTGCAAAAGGGAAGAAGGATGAATCAAACCAAAAAGGAAAAAATCGCTAAAAGCCTTGTGTATAGAGAGAGAGAGAGAGAGAGAGAGAGAGAGAAAAGAATCAAGCAAAGTCACTAAATGACGCAAGCCGATTACGACGACAGAACCGGACTTGATTTATGGATCAAAGCAAATATTCAATTCAATCATTTAGCTATTTAGAAAAAAAGCAAAAGAAGGGGAGAGAGAAAAGTGAGAAAGAGGGAGAGAGAATGAGAGAGTTAGTAAGAACAATAGAAGTACTCTGATGATAATGATGGTGATGCCAATGTCATGGAACGCGTGGGACAGTGGAACCCGGGATCGCACTGGCTCACACTGGTAAATATTGACAGAAAACATCGATCTACACGCGTCATGTGTCAAGTGTAATAAATGATGCCTATTAATAATAAGCGGGGTGAGAGTGAGGAAGCGAGAGAGAGAGAGAGAGAGAGAGAGAGAGAGAGAGAGAGAGAGGAGAGAAAGAGATTCAATACACTGCCGTGAAGTGCACCAGCCGGGCGACGACAAGCCATCGGTGCCTTGGTCCTCTCTCTTTCTCTTTTCTAATGAATGGTCTCTCGGCAGGCCCGAGACGAGGTTTCACTTGAACACTGTCGGAGGTATCAGAGTACCAGAGTTCCACACTGTCCGGGACACAATCTCCTTTCGATAGACTGCACACACACCCGACGACTGCGTGTGCCTCGTGTGCCCATGTTGCCATGTGTCAGACTTGATTTGCATCCCCGAAAACCAGGAGCGATAATCGTTATTGATGGTTTGCTTTGCGCCATACGATCGACCGTGGGATGCTTTAACTCAAAATTGTTGGACACAGTCAGTTGCTTGAATGAACTCTCTCTCTCTCTCTCTCTCTCTCTCTTTCTCTCTCTTTATCTCCCTCTCTTTTTCACTCACTCTCTCTCTTTCTTTCTCTCTCTCTCTCTTTCTCTCTATCTTTCTCTCTCTCTCTCTCTTTCACTCTCCCTTTCTTTTTTATTCTCTCTTCTCCACTCTCTCGCTCTTTTACTCTCTCTCTCTCTCTTTCACTCTCTTTTATTTTCACATAATGATTGAATCAAAGACTAAAATTGTTGGACACAGTCAGTTGCTTGAATAAGCTCTCTCTCTCTCTCTCTCTCTCTTTCTCCCTTTCTCTTTCTCACATTCTCTCTCTTTCTCTCTATTTCTCTCTCTTTCTCTTATACTCTCACATGGTGATTGAATCAAAGACCAACCAGCATGCACAATCCATCACTCTGGAGAGTGTGTGTATGTTTAATCAATATTGATGAACCGAGTGGACATGCATGTCTCTTTTTTCTTTTTTTCCTTCTTTTATACTTTGCTGCCTATAAATTCAATCTCAGATCACCATCACTCTCGATCAAACTTTTTACTTTAGAATAACGGTTTGAATTTGAATATATCTAACACAAAAAAGTTGGGCACATTTAAATTTGATACTTTTACGTATTTTCTTTTTCTTTTGTGGCCAGACTTAATTTTATTTAATTTTTTAATTTTAATGTTAAAATTGAATGATATTTTATATTATATTTGTTAAATTGAATTTAACAAAAAAACATTTTGTATTTGAAAAATCGAAATTAATTAATATAAAAAATACAATTATTAATAAAAATCAATAAAAAATATTTTAAGAAAATTATAAATAAAGTATAATAATATTAACAAAAATGTTAAAGAGAATGACGTTTAAGCATAGAAAATTGAGTTTGAAAAAAAATATTTTTATCAAGTTAAGAACTAATGCGCATTTTAAATGCAACTTTTTGGCTATCTTTTTTGACTAGTTTTTTTACAAGTTCAAACAGTTGATAGGGAATTGTTCATGAATTGTGTGACTCAAAAATAGACATTTTAACAACTTCTTTTATTTTTATAAGATAATTTTACAATTTCACAATAAGCACTATTTAATGAGTCTCGTGATTGGAAAATTATCTCTAAACCAAGGTTTTTAAGGTAATTAGAATAAAACAATAAATTAAATTAAAAAATAAATAAAGCGATGGAGAAAAAATTAATGTGTATTTCAGTGAACTCTGGTATCCTCAAAAAGTTAATTTACTTTCGAAAATGTTTTCGATTAAAATATTGAGTCATTATTATCACTGTCACTTTTGACTATGAGATGAATCATTTTTGGCTTGCCAGTACAGCGATAGGAGATGAGTTTCATGATTTGCAAACTATCCCTAAACCTAAATTTTAGTAAATTTAAAAAAACAATATCAACTGAGTGAAGTGATAAGAAGAAAATTAATGTGAATATCTTTAAAGTGGACAAATTGTTGCCCAAATCAAGTTGTTTGAATTTGGACAAGACGAGACAATCGACGGCATGGTGACATCACTATTGAGTGGAACCCTATTAGCAGCAATCTGCAAGTGAGTTAGATTCAGTGAGTGGCATACACACCGAGTGCGTGAGCTCGAATAGTAATGAGAGGTCTTATCGCGGACTCGCGACGTGGTGTCGTCGTTTCAGAAAGGGCAAATCCTCATTAATTCTAGTACAAATATTTGTCTTTTGTCTCACTATCATGCCGGGGAAAAACTTATTGTCGTGTCGATCATAAGCCAAAAGCAAAGACGCGAATAAATATAATATTAAGAATCAGGAGACAATGAAAACCAAAGTCACTATTACATTTGGAAAAGACCTACGTGCAACTTTGACAAATCTCTCCATATTCTTTTTTTCAATTTCATTTACTCTATTTCTTTTACTTTTCCTTATTTCTATCTTTCTCAAGCTTCATTATGTCGCCTCACAAACTTACTTTTTTGCCATGATTACTACTTTAACTTATTGTTGTGGCATATTGACTTGGACAACCAATTTGTTGTTTGTATAAATCTTCATTGTAATTGATTTATAATTAAAAAAACTCTGCTAGAACAAAATATTTAAAAATTTAATTAAATAAAATATGATTAAAAATTATAAAATAAATTTTGTTAAATTAGATATTTTAAAAACAAAATCCACTTTCTGTTCGTGAATATGCTTAAGCTACGGAAAAATTGTCAATTTGTTATGAAAATAAAGATAATTTAAATGAATTAATGTTTGTAAATATGTTTAGCAAATCAAATTTAAGTTCTAATTGATTGAAAATAAAAATTATTTTTATTAACAAAAATCAGAAACTTTCAAAGCGCCATCTTTTGGAATTTATGAAAATCATATTTTATTTTTCCCATTTCATTTCACCCCTCACTCAAAACTTAAAACGTTTATTTTGACCAGTTTATGTCTTGTAGTTATTTAAAAAACTATAATATTTTTAATTAAAAATATATTTTATATTAATTATTTTAAAATATAATTATGTATAATTTAAATAATTAAACAAATTAAAACATTAGATATAAAGCG